>DWIE01000157.1:0-20636 GCA_018248235.1 Choaspes benjaminii
CAAGTAGGTTTAAAATAAATATGTTATATATAAAAGAATATTCATAATTACATGTCCCATATATGTGTGGCATACTACGACTATGAAATTAAAAAACCGACGTGAGTCCTTGAATCTTATATTGTGATATGGATAAGCCGCAGAAGTAGTTATTTGTTATATTTGGTATACCCATATCTTGTATGACGTATGTCCGACGTATGACGGGCTCAACTAGCTACAGTTTGATTTATATAGAGATGTTAAAAGATAACTATGGTATTTTGCATACAATATTAAGAAAGTAAACATATTCAATTTCAGACTATTACGCAATTTGCAAGTTTTGTATGTTTTCAAGATAAAAATCTCTGATGATTTTTTAATGTAATGAATTAGCACACGGGATTGCAGTCAACCTGATGGTAGTAAAAGTAGCTACTGCAGCCAATGACATATATAATCACAGGTGCGCTGCTACTCTTGAAGACACAGATCAAACGACTAGTGTGCTGCGTAATCTGGTTACCACACCCTTACACTGAAACACAAGTAGGTTATTCTAGATTAGATTCTAGGCACGAAACAAATTAGAAAAAAATCACGTTTCGCAAAGCAGCTCATCTTCTCATCGAAGTTCGTCAAACTTATGTATATATAAGTATTTATATAGAGGAGTTAAGTCGTTTAAAATATCTATTAACTGTAAATTTACTGCACGAGGACATAATAATATTCCATCTTAATTAACGAGCGCTTCGGAAAATTATGACGACGTGAAGATACATAACTAAGTATCTCACCTGTGTAGTCGATCTCATAATTGCGTCGAAATTAAATTAACCAACACTCACTAATTATCTCTCATGCTGCTGCAATAGTATTATTCTCAATCGGACACCATAATCAGTCTACGTTAGACATATGCTACTATAAAAATATAAATTGTAACCATGCCTTCAGGAGTAATATTTGTTGTTTATATACCATCGAGCAGTTTTGAGCACTTATTGAAATTTGGGAAAAGAAAAGATATGGTTCCAATAGATGATTCACTTTCTAATAAATGCCATTTGGAAGTACAGCTTCGGCACAAAAAATTAAAAGGTATTCCAATACATTTAACAGAACATTACTACAATGAAGCTTTTAATCCTACGTTAGAAAACATAAAAGAAGACGACGAGTTCTTTACAATGGAAAGCGTAAGTTGTATTTTTTATGTTATGAAGTACCACACCGGTTTGCTGTGCACATTATGGTACATGGGTATTGCAGCTATGCTATTCCCTAAAATTCATCGTTGTGATCTACGACGATCTCAACGTAAAAGCTGGCTTCATTTCTACGAAGATCGCAGCATTGTAATAATTGGTGTACCCAAAAGCATTTCGGCTCAATGTATTACACACGAGTTAAAGTCTGACACATTTTTTTCTGGTCTGCAAATTTTCATAGGCGACGGTAATCACATATCATCAGGTGAGCTGCATGCCTGTTTGCCCCCTTTTTTCTATAAAAAAATAAAATAAAAACTAGTGTTTTAAAAGTAATATTTTCCGACACCCTAACATTGCAGATATTGCATGAATTGCTGAGAAAACTTCACGTAGAGCATGCAGTTTGGACGAACGACAATATGGGTAATTACTTTAAGGTGGTATTTCCATTGCCGACCGGGGACCAGTGTGAGACTATGTTGCACTGCCTCACTCAGCTAGGTATCGGAGTATGTTGCAGGTCCATTGTCAGGTACAACGTGTTTATATACCCATATATATCTTCATTAATATATTTAATTAATTCATGATTACAAAAAATAAGTTTATATGTACGACACGATTATGTCGTGTGATTAAGTATTATAGAGTTAGTCTAAAATAAATTACGAGTAGATTTTAAAAACTTTTTCGCATTTGTAGTGTCCTACCGTGTAACGTGGTCCATTCCGCTGTAGACAACGAGCCACTAGATGATGAAACAATGCTGTACGTATATGTCTCAAGATGGATTTGTAGTTGACATTAAAATCAATTAATTTTAAAAAAAATACTAAATTTTAGACGCAAGAACGAAGAAGCTAAACGATGGCGCAGCTTTGTGGAATCAATTCGATCTAAACTAACCGTCAAACAAGTTGTCGATGGAGTACGAGGCGGTGGAGAATTGTCGTTCGATTATCTTACGTTAATTATAACAGCAGAGTGAGTATTTATAACACACACACACATATATGTACGTACAAGTCACACCTGTAATATTTACCAGACGGTGTAGGCAGAAGTGAACATTACCCACATGCATGCCGGTCACCTGGTGTTAAGTGATTACATAATATAATAAAGTTATATTAAACGCCCCATAACATCCGTACTCGCCGTAAAACAGACCCATTGTCCTGTTGGGGGTCGGTCACAGCTGCGTTGCTATTCCTGGGGGCTAATATTGCGGCCCCGTGTATCCTGTGCCTGCCGCCACCCACGCCGTTAAAACTGAAACAACTCCCAAGTTGCTTCATAGCAGAAATAGGGGTGTGGTGGTGCCACTCGGGTAAACCAGAACTGGACCTAGTAAATAAGAACTAAGTACTCAATTTATTTAACAGTTCCCTTGCAGCACTCGGTCTTGTTGAAAATAACGCGTCGAATATAGTAGCGGCGATGTTAGTGTCTCCACTAATGGGTCCAGTGATGTCAATTACATTCGGTGCGATCATTTCTGATAGACACCTCGTGCGTAGCGGGTTTGAGAGTCTAACACTAGGAGTGTTTGTTTCTCTAATCTTCGGAATTATATTCGGATTAATTCTGGGAACTACTGAAATGCCGTGGGGATTTGGAGACTGGCCGACGGAGGAAATGAAGTCACGGTAATTATTTCCTTTGTCTAAAATATTGATGTATTATAATACAGAACCAAGTACCATCTTGAATAGTTAAATAAACAGATTCTTATTATTATTAGCTCTTGTATGTGTTTATGTGAATAACTAATCTTTTAACATAATTTTCATCAGCTGCAAAATTACACGTATCAAAGTCCAATAAAAATATACAATAACTTTTCCTAATATTTCCTAATTCCTAATATACCCGGAACACTAGGCTTACATAAAATAATTTTATATTTAATACAGTTTAATTCCATTTGGTTGGCTATGAAAGATTTTTTTGTTTTTTAAACTACTTTTGCTATAATTGAAGTTGAAGTAAAATTATTGGTAAGTCTCAATTTATTTATTTAAGTGATAAATATATAAGTTCATATTTTATATTAATTATTAAATTTTTAGTTATTATTACGTATTATTACTTACCTGTGCACTTCCAGTGGTAACGTTCGAGCTCTCTGGATGGGTGTATTGTGGGCTCTAACTTCAGGTACAGGAGTCGCCTTAGCCCTGCTGCAAGGTAGCGCCGGACCTCTCATTGGAATCGCTATATCTGCTTCGTTACTGCCGCCAGTGGTTAACTGTGTGGGTATTTAAGGACCTAGTAATGTTACTATATGTATATGTATATGTATACTTCGTTATTTAAATACTAAAATTTAGGTACTTTCTAATGGTGTCAACTTATAGAACGCTATTACTTTATGATTTAAAACTTTTATCTATCGGTATAAAATCGGTAGATAATGAGTACTTGTAGCATTTCCACCGTATTACTTTAAAACAGCATTTCACGCTACGTAATTACGTAAGTCATAAACAAAAATATATAAAACTATATTTTCGTAATTCGATGTACGTATTCTAGTTAGAAAATAAATTAATAACCATAAGCTAAGTGTGGTGTGTGGAAGAAGTAGTAAGGTTTAATTTATGAATTTTCTAGGGCCTTTACTGGGCTCTCGCATGTATTTGGCTGTTGTATCCCGGGGTAAAAATACCACACATCAAAGGAGAAGCCTACATCGGAAATTCATCATATGTACCGCTCTACCACGATTACCTGCCCATAGAGTTTGCTGTTAACGGTAAAATCCATCTATATCTACTTACCCATTAAGTATATTTATTATTGCAGCGAAATTTACCAAAAAAGCATCAATTACAAAAAAGCTCTTTTCAAGTATTAAATTGTTTTAGGGATAGTAAGTTGCTGTCTCACTATAGTCAACGTGATCTGCATTTTCATAACAGCGATCATATTTCTTAAGATTAAAGAGGTAGCTGCACCTTATACGTCAACTCCAGATTTAAGAAGATTCTGGGAACAGGATATTAAAGTTGCCCGTGACGCGAATCGTGCCAATCTGAACACGACTGAAGAAGAAGAGCGCGCAGGGTAAATAATATTGATTTTGTCTTCACATTCGGCCACATCATCCACATTGAGGGACGGATTTTTGTCACAATCAAATGAATAACTTCGCTTAAACAATTTTAATAAAAACAACACATACCTTTTGGTGCCTTACTAACTAAATCTAACACACGGAATAATATTATAGCAAGATACTCAAATATAATTTTAATTAGAATTTGTAATTAAATATATAGATTAGAAAAGGCTACAAACTGTATTATTTCTATTTTAGATTAATCATGGAGAACTTAAATCACACTGATGACGAAAGCCTGAAAGAAAAATTGCAGGCGGCTGTGAATGAAGCCTTAGATGACGACACTTACAGAAAAGTTAAAAGAATGAGCTATCAAAGTCATAACGCAGACGAAGTAAATTATCTACTGATCTTTTATATATATTTCGCAATATTTATATAATAAGAAGTCTATTTATAACAATTATTATAGTAACCAGGCATACAGTTCACCCATTATTAAGTGATCACTGCCGCCCATGTCACCAGTAACCGGCTTCAACCAGGTCCATTGTGCAGTTCGGGGTCAGTCACAGTTGTTTTGATACTCCTAAGGGTTAAATTAAACGCACCGTGTGGGCATCCTATGCATGTCCCTTCAAACTAAAACACTACTCTGAACAGTTACTTCACGGCAGTAATAGGTATAGTTGTTAATAGTTTGTAAGTCATATTTTGTTTACTTATTTTGCACAGATAATACGCTCAATTGGGCTTCAGTCAGCAACACCTATCTCCGGTATATCTGGTATAATTCATTCGGGTACTGCGACGCCACGCACCAAACGTACGACGCCGCATACGAGTGACCTTGCAGCGTTAGACAAAATGCTGACATCGTTACTTGGGCTTCGTGAAAAAAGAAGATCCTTCCGATCTCACCTCGGCACCCCAAGAATCAGCCAAATGCCAGTTTTGGAAGAGTTAAGAGGAAACAGACGTTCAGAATCATGGCCAGAAAAGATATTCGAAGATTCAGTCGTACTTGATGTAATACATAGTTTGAGATCTAAAAGAAAGAGTTCTTCGGCTGAAGAACCTTTTTTGACACCTGAATAAACAACAAATATACGCTAGACTACGTAAAATTACACGGAGAAACAAAGAAAGCCATCAATATTTTACTATGTAGATACCATATTATTTTTATACCATACCATATTGTTTTTATTTTAAAATATCGCGTACCAAAACATAATACACATATGTTTGGTTTCAACTGTTAATTAACACCTTAGCGGACATTTTTGTATTATTAGTCCATAATTATCTAAACAGTAGCATAATATACTATTGAAACACTATCGTATATATAAAAATGTTGCATTAAATTTAATTAAGTTAACCTTAATTAAGAATTGTTACCAGTCAGTAGCAACAGATCTATCTTTTAGTTGTCAATAAAACTGCGTTAAATGTTCAACAATAATAGTTTAATTCATTGAATATCCACTGGTGATGGATTAACATTCATATAGGTATTACAAAAATGTAAAATACATAATATTTCAGTAAGTACTTATCATTCTATAAAACAATAAATTTACGTAGTAGTACATATATAATCACAGCAGTGCTTTTTCTGAGTAGACTAAGGAATAGATATTTCACTCTTAGAGTTTATACTAAACCAGTGTTTTATGGTCATCACCATGTGATTATAACTTAGGATGCCCTAATTCTACACTCCTCATTTGTACTTAGCACTTAATGTAAATTATTTAATTATTTCTCATGTTTGCTTAATTATCTTAATTACATAATATAATTATAATCCGTTATTTTATAACATCGACTTTATTTTTAGCAACAGTGGCTTATGTTTATATATTACTATTGAGATCTATTTTACTATTGACTTTGAATTAAAATTACATACATTTTTGCATTCAAGGCATTTTAAATTGTGTATTACTAAAAGAGTGATAATTTTTAATAATGTATACATTGATTTACTTGACAATTTTAGGCATTAACACTTCATTTTGACATATATAATATGTTTATAGGTAACAAAAAAGTATTACGCTATCATTGACCCATAGCACAAAAATGTAATGTGGTCATTGAGATATGTATTGAAGACAATATGATCAGAATGTCATATACTGTAAATAGGATAACAATATTTAAAACAACTAAACATACCTATCTATTTTCATTATAGTTATTGTATAACTGACTATTTTTATTTTATGTTTATAATTGTATAATTATGATTTTTCAGAATTAGTTACTCTGTTTAATGATTTGTTATGTTTTACTTGGGATGTGTATACATCATATCCCAAAGATATTGTGTTATCATATAAAACTCTATATCTAGTAGGTAGAAAATAAAAATTAATAACCTGAGCTGGTGGCCAAACAACCCACTCAGCCCGGTAAAGAGTTATAAACTTGTCTTTGACTTCTTCCTTAAAATTTTGTAATGGGTCCTCTTCAAGCAATGCTAAACTACCAAAAAAAGTAACAATCATTATAGGAGAAAATATTATTTGGTCAAGCAATAATTTTTTAACTACCATATCAACAGTTTTGCCAATTATGAATTTGTCTAATACTTTGTACCAGTTGTGGCACAGTGCACCCAGAATTGCGCCAGAGAATGCCATATGCATAGTCCTCTTAGGATCATATTTGTCTTGGTCCTCAGTGTATATTTCATATGTCTGCTCAATGGCATCACCTAATGATGATAAACTGACTGATATGGTCATATTTGTGTACAACAAATATTTGTTACTGAATGCTACTTTCACAACTCTTTTTAAGTGGGACATTGGTCCAGATGTCCTCACATTGGTTGCTAATTTTCTCCAAGTAACACCTAGTGCTTGCATTTCTGTGTCTGAAAACGAAAAAAACAATAAAATTATTAATATACACATTTATATGTACCCCACACCAGAGGTGCGGTTTCTCAGAAAATTGAAGTAGTTATCAAGATTTCTTGATAATCATGGGATGGTTCATTTAAATTTGTAAAGCTATTATTTGCTTAAGTGCATTGATTTTGTACTCAGTGGTTCATTAGCTGAATCAGTATTATTTTTGTAAGTAATGCTATAAATAATCTTTACAATTGGTAACATATTAACTAATAAATTTAATTGATTCCATGATAATTTACTATGTAAGTACTCAAACTTTTGGCAAATTTCCATATAATGACACTAGACGGCATTGGGTTGACGTGACATGTTACTGATATTACATAGCAATTTGAGTTTGTTAAGACTATACATTATATTATTAATAGACTTATTAATAAAATAGTAATGTTAAAAATTCCTTTTCACTATATATAAGGATTCACTTGTATTGAAAGCTAATTTCATACATTTTATTTTTTTCATTCCCATATAAAAATTTTTGTTCCACAAATAAAAATCGTAATGAATTGATAACAATTTTATTTTAAATATAAGTAATTTAGTACCTAATTACATGAATCAATATTAATATAATCTTACAATATTATTATTTAATGGACTTTGTTCACAAACAAAATCTTGTTTAATTTTTTAAACAGCTTTCTTGTCATCACTTTGATGAACCTTAGCATGTTTTACATGAGATGTGTATACATCATATCCGAGTGATATTAAATTGTCATATACTACTCTGTATTTGGTTGGCAAGAAATAAAAATTTATTATTTGAGCTGGAGGCCATACAATCCATTCAGCTTTATACAAAATCCAGAACTTTTGTTTGACTTCATCATTAAAATTTTCTAACGGGTTATCTTCAAAAATAGCCACTGTGGCAAAGAATGACAGTATAATAATCGGAGAGCAAATAAACTGGTCTAGTAATAATTTTTTAATAACCATATCAATTGTACGTCCAGTAATAATTCTGTCTAAAAAATTATACCAATGGTGACATATAACACCAGCGGTACATCCAGAGAAGGCCATATGAGCTGTGCGATGGGAATCAATCTTATCAATTTCCTTTATATGCCACTCATAGCCCTGCTCAAGTGTGTCTCCAACAGTGGATATTCCTATAGATAACGTAACATTGGTGTAAAATAAATTCTTGCGACTGAAAGCATTATCTATAACTTTCTTATATATTGAATAGCCATTAAATAATAATCTTCGATATGGCATGACAATATTTAATCACTGCATTTTGGGATAACACAATTGAAGTATTATAATTTTTATGGTAACGACGCAAAAGCGATCATTTTGGCAATATTTCACATGAGATAAACCAATTATAACCTGCAAAACATTGTTATCATTTTTGACAAATTAAGGGGAGAAATGAGAGGTCACGAGCTAGGGTTACCAACTTCTCTAAAACTATTTACCCATAAAAGTAAGTCACAAGTCATAAAGAGATATTATAATAATTATATTGTATATATTTTTAAATTATTTAACATTTCATAAAATATTTGATTTTCTTTAGACAATTGAGTGTTTTTCAGTTTGATTGAATAACTCCAAAAATGCCATTTCATTTTGTTTAGTTCTACACTCAGAAGTCAAACGTTTGAATTGAAGTGCAATAATAACGATAATTTTATTGGATTTCTAATTTAGGTTTAAGAGTAAATATTTTTTGGTTGTAGCAATATTGTGAAAAACCTATGTCAAAAGTGCGACGTTTCTGGCTACGTTCCACCGAACGCCCACAGGGCCGACGGCTTCGACCGCTACAATTCCCATTCCACAAACGTAAAAGAGCCGCGTTTGCTATTGACCAAATTTATAGGGGGAACACACATAATTGTCATAAATATAAAGAACTATTTCATGAAAAATGTAAAAAAGGTATATCTACTTATGAACTAATTCAAATGTAACGCAAGAATCTTCTCGTATATTTTTAATGTTTAGTACGCACTGTCTTCTTTTCCATTTTTTGCCGGAGTCTCTATTTCATCACATTTCTTTGCCACGTTATTCATTAACACTCACTGCTATTACAATGTCGGCCTCGAGATTATGAATAGTAATTGATTTCGTTTCCATTGTTGTTTTTCAAAATACCTACCGATTCGTGGTGAAAGCCCACTCTGACCCAACTATGGATGAGCTCAATTTAACGCCCATAGAATATAGTTTGCTGTCACCAAAAATTACATACCATTTATAATGCCGAAACAGATATCAAGACAAATATCATAGTAATAATAAGTGTCAGTAGAGAATGCAGCAATGAAATGTGCCACGAGCCATTAGTGGAACAATACAGAGAACGTTACCATCGTTGCGGACGTTTAGTGGAATGCAGCATCTGTCTCTCTTTCAATAAAAATAATGTGTCTATGGTGAAGCGTCACGTCAAGTTGGACTAAATTTCGTTTAATATTTTGTTTATATAGTTTATTTGTTGATTTCTGTTACTTATAAGCTAGAATTTGTCTATTTTTAATTGGGATCTATTGTATAGTAATTTTAAACTAGCAAACATGGCAGACACGCTTACATTAGATAGGATAGCTATGAAGAATCGGGCAACGGCCCATCTTCGTGTGTACGTCGGTGGCTTGCCTGATAGTGCTACCGTGGAAGAGCTCTACGATCACTTTATACCCTTTGGCAAAATCAATGGCATCATCATTAACAGAGTGTTTGGTTTTGTGCAGTTTGAAACTGAATCTAGTGCACAGGATGCGATCGCCAAGGCTGATGGTAGTGTATACCAAGGGAAACAGCTAACTGTGAGGACAGCACAGAGCCACACTGACAAAATGAGGAGAGATGCAGAGAGAATAGAAGTTGTGACAATACACCCAGAAGTGCCGCCTGCGGTAGCTCTGTCAGACAATATACCAACTGTGCCTGATGACAATAATGAGGAACTATATGACAGTTATGGCAACTTCATTGGAGAGCAAACATCAAATTTTAGGGAGGATGAGCATGATGATGGGTATCAGAAGACCTGGACGGAGCGCGGTCGGGGGCGTGGAGGGCGAATGAGGGGCGCACGTGGGCGGCCCCCCTCCGGGTTTCGTGACCGTTCACCACTGAGAGGTGCACCACCCAAAGGTGACTGGCCTGAAAGACCGGGCTATGATCGGTTTTCGCAACCCGAGTATCCAAGATCTATCCCAGTTCCCCTGTCCGAGAGGAACGACTGCGAGATTATTGTAGTTTCTAAAGGTCTTACAGAGTATGCCGAATACATTGAAGGTCGCTTGAAACGACTAGGTATTGTGGTGGATCTTCTATTTCCGATGGAAGATGTACCTATTGGGAAAGTATTAGGAAACATCGCGTCTCGCGGGTGTCTTTACGCCATTCTAGTCATGCAAGAGAACCAAGAAAACAGATCCTTAACGTTAACTATACTTCATGGACTACCCCAAGAGCACCGCAACATGCCGGTGGAGGACGCGCTGCAGCTGCTGTCGCGCAACTTCGCGGAGGTGCGGCGCGGCGGGCCGGCGGGCCGCGAGGCCGTGTACGCGCTGCTGGGGCAGCTGGCCGACGGCCGCGCGCTCACCGCCCTGCAGTACGACAAGGTCATCGAGTACCTGCAGGAACGAAGGGAGCAGCAAGTGAAAGTAGAATTGGGAGAACCGACAGCGCCTACTAACAAAACACAAGTGGATCTACAGCAAAGAATTCTTACGATATTGAACGAGAAGAAAGTAATGGCGAAGAGCGACTCCCCGCCGCCGCAGCCGCCCCCTGCGCCCCCCCTGGCGCACCCCCTCGCGCCCGCAGCGCCCTCACAGAACAAGCTGTTAAACGACCCCACTGTCAGAAAAGCCTTAGATTCTATATTACAGAAGTTCACATAAAATGTATTTTATTAAAATGCTCTTATGATATCAATAAGTCGATACCTACTCGTATATTCCTAAATAAATATATACGTAAAGGTAACATCACACGTTTGGCTCCTATTCCCTGTTGTCAACTGGCTAGGTTTTCGTAAACACAATACATTGTATTTTTGTAACGAAATCAAAATATACTGAATCTGCTCATAGTAATTATATAGAATTAAGCATAGATAAGATAGGATAGGATAAAGAAAGATTTAAGTACGACATTTATATTCACACATTAAAAAAATAATAAGTATGTTTTGTCTAATCATTTATTTTATTAGTTGTAGTATGATACACTGTTTTCTTATTTCTTCTAAGTTGGAGTAAGTAGACACAATTCTTAATCACTGTTTTGAAACAAACAAAAATGTGATGAATATTTCTATGCCGTTTGGAGACTACATTTTCGATTGTCTTATATATGGTAAGAGTGAAGACATAATATTGAAGAGGATCGCATAAAATTAGACCAACCACAATGCATCTGTACATTATGCTATTTATTAGGATATCAAATCAACAAAGTGACAATACCTACTTGGCAGTTTGGTAAAGGTATACTAAACACGCTTTGCGCGATTAAAAGTTATCCTTTACATTAGTATGGATGGCATAATTTGCGATATTTGAATTTGAAAATTACAGAATTTAATTATTGAAGCAGACCTTACTCAGCACGTAATATCAACATCTTAGTCCTTGTTGATTGTCTATGATCACATTCAATGTACATCGTAATTACAAAATCGTTTAACATTTCATACACCTTTTCGTATAAGTTTAAAAACAATTTAATGATTCATCCTAGAATCGAAATTTAATACTAAATACTATTTGACATAGATTTCATAGGTACGGTTGCACACAGTATTATGGATATAAATATTGTACCGTCCGTAACCAACGTTAGTGGAGAAGTCTCGACATAATTATATATAAAAAAATATATATAATATGTACAGGCTAAGACAAAAACTTTCAAGGAACGTTTTTGTTATACTTAATTGCTACTATATTTACTTTCGTCAATCCATTTCCTTTTTTTGTTTAGTACCTATTAAAGAACTTTAATGTTAGAGGTAAAATAATTAGTACCGGTTTTTCTATTTTCGACAACTCTTACATAATAAAGACAAAACAGTGCAGTACCTTTTTCTTTTGACAATCGATTTTCTTTTGTTATGTAGTAGCCATTGAAGAACTTTAGTATTTTTATTAATACTTTTAGCAAAAGGTTTAATATATAAATTTCGACCATTGGGCGACCACTGGTCTAATGCAATATAAATAAATAAGCAAAACATGATAATTTCATAGAAGTTTAAAAATAAAACAAGTAGAGTATAGTAGTATGATATTTTATATGTTCACATTTATTTTTGGTGGTCTAAACATGTCACAGAGCTAGGCATTTCATTGGTGATTTGTAAAGACAAACGGTGCTAATAGTTTTGTACATATATAATTAAGAACACAAAAATAATTTCATGAACATATTATACTAATAACTAAGTTTTGACATAATGTTTACATGATAACAATTTTAGATTATTTTAAGTTTCCTTTATTCTAGACGAATTATATATAATTTGCAACTAAAAATGAAATTTGTCACTTTATTAAATTATCATGTGAGAATGTTAAAAATCGGCATGCATTAAATCGATTTATATTTTTTTTTTTATAAAACAATAGTACAATATTTATTTGATTCACATAAACCTAATGACTGTCAAACACCGCCAGCGGTTGATTATAATGATTTGAGTTCGTATTTTAAGTTTGTAAGAAAATTGAATTAACAAAATTGAATATAAGAAAGAAGCAGTTTGATTTACACAACTAATTTGTTACAATATTACAATAAATTGCAACATGTAACATTTAAAATTTTACGTTATTAATTTTTAATCAAAAACACCACATTGAGATCAGGGCCCTGCGTGTTTAAGGTCTTCAAGCATCAACATTTAGTTACATTTTCTATTCTAGGTATTATTAGCTATACAATATATATAATAAACTAGGACAGCATTAGGAATATCCACATCTTACTCTATATAAACAAGTCCACATTCGCCCTTATTACTACAGCAACTAAATGCCGCCTCACACCTATCAATCCCCATAAAGCTATATTTGGAAGATTTGGTGTCAATTCAGAGCTCGATAGGTGAGCGTGATATTTACAACGAGTCAGTCAAATGACTACATCGCCTAACGATGGCGAATTCGTAATCTTTAGTCCTGCATTGGTTTTTTACATTTAGTCTTAGGTTGACCTCTCAGGTGGGTCTTCTTGTTTGGATGGGTCAAACCCCTCTTTTATGTGTCCACCAGTACCTTTTGGATCTAAATCTGTAGCCCAACTGAAGTGCATGAGAGCTAAATGTGAGTTTCCTAATTTATTGTGAACTTTACCAAGTAAGTAGTAGACCAATGACTCTCTCGGTGCGATATCTTTTAAATGGTGTAAATCAATTAACGCCTCTTGCGGACGCCCGGCACGTAGCAAAACAGACGCTCTGTGGAAACGGCACAATGGGTTTTCAGTGTCTAATGCTACTGCTCTCTCTAAAGTCGCTAAAGCTCGATCCATTTTACCTAAAGCTGCTTGTGCTAAACCTAACTGACACCTTAAAACTCCTGAGTGTGGGTGGATGGCTAAGGCACGTCGTATATGTGATTCCGAAGCTTTCCAGCGTTCTTGACGTGCATAAACCGTTGCTATGCCGAACCAGGCTACATAATTTCTTGGATCTATACTAACTGAGGTTCTAAAACTCGCTAATGCCTTATCTGTTTCTTCAGCGACTGCATATTCATGACCCAGTAATGCATGAGCATATGCAGCTTCTGGATCAATTTGGACAGCCCGTTTGAAAAACTTTAATGCTGTTTCACGTTCTTTATGAAGGGAAAAGCAATTACCTGCAGCCAACCATGAGATTGAGTTAGTTCTATCCAACTCAACTAGTTCTTGTGCCAATGCTGACAGTTGCGCTTCCCGCTGTAAGTGCCATAAACAAGTACTGTATATATCCATGCCTTCAGTGCGGCTAGAGTAGTTTTTCCGAATCTCACCAAATATCTTTGCAGCTGCCTCATACTGTGCTAATTCATAATGTGCACGAGCTATCATTGTTTGGACCCAGGGTGACAGAAATTGCTTAGGTGGTACATCTTGAAACAACTTTATAGCATTTCTACAATCTAAAAATGATAGTGCCTTGTATGCTTCTCCTAAATCTCTTAATAAATTCATTAAAGCTAGTCCATTAGAATTTTTTGGGGTTATAGTGGGTGTTACATTTTCTACACTCTTGTTCCTTTCATTAGAATCTACAGAATTAGATTTTAAGTTTTTTGCAGACCGCTGCTTGTTTTTCCGAGAGGGGCTCTTTGGTGCTACAAATTTCCTACTAGGGGATTTATTATTTTCTTTAACTGAATAACTACTATTATTGTTACTAAACAACCTAGAGGATCGTCTCGGTGCTGGTCCCAATGTACACCTTGGTGCAGGGCTGAACACAGCATCTTTCAATTGACCCATTTGTGCTCTTAAGGAATTCACAATCTTAGGTATTGCCTTTTGTTCATTAGAGTCAGTGAGAGTAGGAGTATATAAAACGGGAGATTCTTCCATAGGTAACATTCCAAAAGATGGTGAGAAAGGTATTGGTGCCATGCCACTAAAAACACTATGCATACGTTTAACTGGTGCCTGGGTTTCAGGGGTTATACTAGTAGACATGGTCATTGGAGTCCGAAGAGCAACATTATTTGGCGTAACATTTGCATTTAAACTGTTATTAGGAATGTTACTATTTATGATTGAAATATTCTCTGAGTTGCTGACTAGATTTACTAAGGCTGATACACCAAATGAGAATTCTGCATTATTAATTTGAAACACCTGATGGGGATCCACCTTCTCACCCATGTTACACAGTTGAGCAAATGATTTCCACATGAATGGATTTAAGGATAGTGCTTTTCTGTGTGCATCTGCAGCTTTACTTCTTCTTTCTGTCATGTTATAGATCTTGGCAAGAAGTTGTAATGCATATGGTGCTTGTTCTCCAAATTCTGTAGCCACAATATCTAAATTTGTTCCCAATGCAACTTCTGCATCCTTGTAAGACTTCAGTTCCACTGAGCATTTCGCTAAAAGGAATCTACAGTGAGGTTGTGTTAGAGATTGGTTTTTTAATAAGTAATGAGCTTCATTTATTCGTCCAGCTCTATAATAGCATGTACCTAATAAAAACGCGGTTTCTTCTGAAGACACTTCGGCATATAATCTCTCAGCCAGAAAAATTGCATTATCGTATTCATAATTATTGAGACAATCCCAAACGATAACTTGTATAGGTTCTTGAACAATCATTTTTGCAAATCATTAACACTACGATCAATGCAAATGTTGTAAAATACTTTTACATATCTAGTCACGATCGTTACACAGTCACCATGAAAAATAAAAGCGTATCTTTAACGACGGACATTTTCATTTCAGTTTGTTGATTGTCTATGGGCGGATGATTGTTGTTACGAAAGCGATGGGTCGCTCGATATAATATATTTACAAAATTGCCATGCATTAATCTAGTTTTGTAATTTAATTACTTTCATTTTATTTAAAATTGACTGTTATATTCCATTAAAACGTTACATTAAATGAATTATGTTAGTTTTCAAGAATATACTACATATATAAATTATAAATAATGAACAAAATAAAGGTCATTATTCACGTACTGAGGTAGTACCTATTTTTTCTGAGAGGACCAGTTGCGGCGGGAAATATTAATTGTATCTTGAATATGATTTATTCACCAAAATCAGCATATTTATGTTAAGTTTTAGTTATTTTAATAGGTTATAGAATGTTTGCGTTACCGGTTGCCAGAAACTAGGACCTATTTTCGTTAGTGTTAACTTAGATTTAATAAACAAAAGTTATAAATCCAGTCTCACTCCATTAGGTCAAATAAATAAGTTACATAACATTTAAATAATAATCTTTTATTCTTATATCATTTTCCTAAGTTTAAAGTTGGACTCGACCGGTCTAATTTATCAGAATGTATATAAAGGCCTTAATTCAGTGTCATACTCTGTTGCAAAACACGACGAAGTGCTATTTAATCTGTTCAAATCAGAATAAAAAAATAGCGCAGCGAACGAATCGTCACGACTCCGTGAGTGAAGTGAAAAATATTATGTGAAAAATATTAAACGGAACTGTTTTTCCTATTGATACCAAGTTTTTGCACGGTTTGTTAAGACGAGTTATTGTTTACGTTCTACGCTTAGACATCCATTGTTTGGACATAAGCGTGGAGAAAATCGATGAGATCTTGTGTACTGTGGTGTAGACAATATGTGCAGTGTTGATTACGAATGAAACAAAAGGAAAACGTAGCTGAACGGAGTTTCCAGCCACTAGAAGGATGAGTGCAGATACGATCAATCTGACGGCCCAGCCGATCTCGGACACGGTGCACGAGATCCTCAAGCCGCTGCAAGAGCCCGTCTTCCTGCAGACTCGTACCGCGCAGGTCATAGCGGGCATATTTGTGTGGACCGCGCTTTTCATCACTTGCCAACAGGTAATCATTATTTATTTATAATAACTGCCTCTACCCGCCCACGCGTTGCTGTGGTTATTCTGATTATATATTATAGGTAAGTAAGAGAGCTATTTAAAGATATCCATGTTCAAATGCAAGCACCAGCGTATTGCCGTATTATAAAGATGTGGCCAAGTGGTTCTACATCCCCTCTCCTCCTCATGTATTGGTTTCTAAAGTGGACCTATTAAAAGGATTTATTGAGTTTTCTTGTATAACTTAATGTACGTTTCTCGCCAAAATACTGACCTAGAAATCGTTGTACACTGTCAGTTCACTGACTTCTTAAATTTTAATTAAATTCATAATAATTAACTGTGTGAGAGTAATTTTGATATTAATTTTTGTCTATTATGTAGGACATCACCAAATATATTTGGTCGTTTGTGCAAAATTTAGTTCTCGTTTGTTGACGTATTTTATACGAGGTATACAACGCGTTAAGGATAAAACAATTGACGCAATAAAATGACGACAAATGCCACTTGTGCAAACGGGACCTACCTTGCAAACAAAAATACTTTAGTCCAACTCGCTGGCACTTTATAACATTTTTACTATAAAACCTCGAAGTTCTGATGTAAAGTTAATGTTTTTAAAAGTCTAGATGTTCATTCTGTATTATACTCGTAGTATTTACACGGAAGTGCACTTCCAGTTTTCCAGTGTGTAGTTGAAATTTGATCCGAAAGAAAGTGTTCTGACCGGCTTATCCCATATACTGCATACGAAACGTGTACAGTTACAAAACATGCCAGGTAGAATGCAAACTTATACAAAAGTTGAAACACCATTTTATTCTAGTGCAGTGAATCATAATACGGATACATATACGGATACGAGTTTATAATTTGTTTATTAGTAGAATATTCTCGAAGACATCTTGAAATATCTGCACGAACCGGTGGCAGGTCGATAACATTGAATACTGTATCACTTTTTTTACACGCTTAATGTCGTACGTCACACTGTAATAAAATATCTTAAGTCAATTTCTATTTACTTCTGGCTCGATTCAATTATTTTCACTTATTTCAAGCCACATAAAATAGATTCGCTTAAAAGTTTTTGTGACATTGCTATATCAATATATTGTTCAAGTGTACCACTATAAAAGGCGTCACGCCTTCGGAGTAGACAAGGAAATTTTCTCTTTTTTCTCGAGGGTTTTCTTCGTGTACTTTTTATGATGAGCTTCTATTTTAACATATTAAATATGTAACAATGTTAAGCTTAAATATTAACAGATCTATTAGACTTCGCTCGTGTATTAATATAAAAAAATTGAGGGTAAATTTGTTATCAAGATAAAAAATGCTATCTCTCAAGTTAAACCAACCAAGAAACTAAAATTTCATAAAATTGGTTCAGTAGTTTCGAAAATTAGCGTGGATAAACATCGTGATATTATTTTCATATATAAAGATATCTTCATATGTAAAACCTTGTGTTAATACAAAGGTCTATGAGCTCATTAATTAAAGTAAGCCATCATTATCGTTAGTCCATCACTTTCTGCGCAAAACACAATTGAGGCACTTTAATAGCGAAATTCTCATTAACGACTCCGGTTACGACACAAAACGTGGGTTGTATTCAGTGTAGGACCTAATCTGCAGGTAATGATCAATTCATTATTACCATAGCGAGAAACATTTTCAAAACCTTGGTATTGCAATTGTTGATGGACTTAAAAGACTCATCAACGAACAGTCGAGATTATACATACTAGATACTTCAAATTTGGTCAGTAGTATATTTGGAAACGTAAGGCTAAAAAGCAATTTTTGTAATTAAATCCCTCTGGGAACAAACAGGGGTGGCAAAGATTGTATGGGTAAGCAAAAAACTTCACCTATTGACTTCCCACATGAAAATAATAAACACGAGTTTCAGGTTTAGCCAAACTCCATCCCCTAAGCGTGTAAAATAAGAGAAAATTTTTCATTGCTAATTTTATTAGGATTTTCAGTAGATTTAAAACAAATAATTACTCAATAACCCGAACGAAGTCAGGGCGGGCCGTAGTCGTTTATATGTCTGCAAGGTTATATGTCCAAGCAATAAAGTCAAATATTTTAACATAAAACTTGTAAGGTTTTAAATTCGAATAATATATTAGACAATTTAATAGACATTCCTTTAAAATATAACATTACATGGAACACTAAATCATTAATTTTAAAACGTGTAAACTTTCCATAAAGGTTGCAGCCCACTTTCCCAGGCTTAATATCGTAACTTAACGACAACGTACGCTGGAACGTCTAACGTGTCGGATTTCACAACAGAAAATAAAAACAATAAAAAGGTTAAGTTAAAAGTTTACGAGTGATATTATCAACGTATTATATTAGTCGTAAAAGCTGTGCGCTTTTCGGCAGTTGCGCAAACTCCCATGTTCAATTCAATTAACATATATATATATGTCTTCATCGCGCCACCAATTTATTTATGTAACCCCCAAAATATTTTCATTTATTTATTTAATGTTTTTAGCGACCACATCTTCCTATAAGAATCAGAACACACATTTTTTATGTTATGAAGTAGGATACGGACTTGCAGTCTACCTGCTGGTAAGTAGCTACTGCAGCCCATCACCGTAATCACAAATGCGGTGCTAGTCTTGAGGCCATAGATAGAACTCCTCGTGTTCTGCGTATGCTGGCTATCACCCTTACTGCCCCCACACCCGAACGCGTGAACCGTGTGAACACTACTGTTACCCGGCACTAATAGGTGTGACGGTGGTACCGACACAGTTGAAGATATTCATGTTCTACCACCTGTTTTGGTTATTCCAGACACGGTGGAGCTGCGGTAGCAATGAAAAACTTTTGTCAGATTGACACTTGACACTTAAACGTCACTAATGACAGATGAGCCTGTCTACTTTACGTAAAATTCTTTTTGGTACCGCGTCACGACACACTACACTACCGACATCTTCACGCACTACACTTTTCACTACATTTGTATTACAATGTATAAATATATAATATAATATTTTATATCTTAAATATCAACTAAATACATGAAAATCTTTAAAAATGCGAGTTTCTTTGTTAGTATTAACATAAATAAACTGTGCCCGTTTAAATTTTCCTAACAAAAAATCAGAATTAGGGGCCAATCTGTGTGTAGAAGTTCTCAAGTCACCAAGCTAAACTTCTCGACAAAATCGTGACCGAGTTAATATTTCTAAGGGACGGAAATACTTAAGATGAGCCTCTAGCGGTCACCCATCTAAGTTTTGACCGCATTCTACGGTGCTCAACATCTCATAGTTGGCAATTTATATTGTAACTCTTACTCGTAAGGTTGTTCGTATGGTTCAAAATTTAAAAAAAACGCGCCCCTCTTTTTTAAATATTTTATGTCGCAGACCATCGACTCTTCTATAAGTACAATTTCATTATTGAGTACAGAAGTTCGAGCGTTATGTTTAAGTAATTGAAGGTATTTTACATTTTGAAATAGCACACGGCCTCCGTGGCGCAGACGGTGATGAGCCCTTTACGAAACGTGAGGTCGCGGGTTAGATTTCCGCGGCGAGACTAATTTTTCAAATTTTTCGTTTCTGAAATAACCTAACGGCTAGAACATGAGTATGTTCGACTGGGTCGGTACCACCGTCACACCTATTTGTGCCATGAACTTCACACTACTTGTATTTCGGTTTACGGGTGTGATTACAGATGATATGGGCTGCAGTAGCTACTTACCAGCAGCTAGACTGCAAGCCTGTGCTACTCCATAACATAAAATAA
The DNA here is from genome assembly GCA_018248235.1 of Choaspes benjaminii. Taxonomy (NCBI): domain Eukaryota; kingdom Metazoa; phylum Arthropoda; class Insecta; order Lepidoptera; family Hesperiidae; genus Choaspes; species Choaspes benjaminii. The sequence goes on from DWIE01000157.1 coordinate 20,529, forward strand.
AAAAGAGAAACTGAAATACAACTCATAAGATACATACTAATAATCAATTGAATCTACCCATCACCACTCATCTAAACAACCATAATTTATTAGTTCCCTCATTTAAGA
>DWIE01000158.1:0-20628 GCA_018248235.1 Choaspes benjaminii
GATTATAATGGGATTATGTCAACCCATCTTTGAACTCTCTTCAGATTGTTTATCCAGAGAAATTTGAATTTCAGACTAAATTTTCTGATGATATACATGTGTCCCAATCATTACAATCGAAAATGTTTTTGTTATAGGTATGCAGCCAGTTTTGTTCTCGAAAGGCAATCTGGAGGCACCTTCGACCAATTCTTTGAAGCTGGCCGTCGTGGGCGTTCTGGAATAGATTGTCGTCAACTATACCTTCAATGCAATGAAGTTTAAGCCGGTCCCATCGAGTGTGAACATTTAACGTTGCCAAAACATGTTAGCCTGCACCGAATGAAGATAGGTGTCGAAATACAACTATTACAGATTCCACCTACATAATCATATAAGAGATTTTTAAATTTAAAAAGTTCAATTGGAAAAATCTAAAATCATTTGGATCTTAAGTCAAACTACTAACGTGTTTCACAATCGTCTGTGAAAGAAATTTGGTATTCTAGGATAAATCTATGATGTCTTAATAAAATTGGCATATTGTGCAAAATCCTATCCCATCACACTATTTGGGAACACATCGCTTTCCGATCTTTTAATTTATTTAAATTATTTATTTATTTAACTTATTTTAGAATTAATACATAAGCTCTTTTAAGTAATTCAATTAAACAATTTGTTTGTAATGAAGAACAACCCCGTCCAAGAATCCCCGTAGAAATTGTTACGTTTAACCTAATAAGTGTTTTGCACAGTAACTATTCAGTAAATCCGCCAATTCCCTTAAAATAATAACGACTGATGTTAACTTAAATTTGTGTGATATGAATCTGTTTATTTATATCACCTCATAGTTTAGTATCGATAATGTGTATATTTTTGTGATTGTGTGAATGAGGACGTCCTTGTGTGCTTGTGATTGTAAAATAAAAAATATTTAATATTTAAAAATCGTTTCAATTAAATCATCATAAAAAAAACCAGCTGATACAATGGTCAGCTAATGATTGAATAGGAAAATAGAAAATGTGGAAATCATCAAGTGCTGATACCGTTAAGACGGTATAACATATCGCGATTCAACGTCATGAGATAGAGCAAAAAGAAGTAGAGCGTAGCAACAATGCATCTGCGAGATGTCTTCGCGAGCCTCCACTTGTATTTAAACCTTGACATCTGTGACACGCGGCGATAACATGACGGTGGAAAACTGGCTATCCCAAATGGGAGTAGGATCAATGCAACTCACTGACAGGTCAGTCTAGAATAAGCTAGAAATATTTTGTGCATGAAGGAAATGTTAAAAGGATAGTGTCGTTCAAAGATGTTTTAAATAATAAAGTTTTTTAGGAACCTTCAAATGTATGTAAAGTTATAGCTCCAATTAATGAAAGGATGCAATGTAACGACTTAAAGTCTATTCAAATTAATGAATTGTTTAAAAACACAAATACACAGTTTATATATATTTTTATTTTATAGAATACTTAAATATACGTATAGTATAAGAGTATATCGCGCTGGAGATTTATTTGGAGATCAAGTCGGATTTAGTTAACTATACTTTCGGCCAAACATGACAAAACATTATATAACATTTCAAGTTCAGAAAATCGAAAACAATCACTATGAGACGAATTGAATCACAACATATTGAATAGGATAAATTAAACGTGCCTATTAGTAACTGTGCCTGTAGATCCTCGAGGCAGTACGAGCTATATTTTCATACGATATATAAGGTGCCCAACATTTATACTTAACTACTTATTGGTTCTCTAATTTATTCCGTACTTAGCTATTGAACGATTGGACAAAATTGATATTATTGTAGGTATGCAGAATATCCGGCACCAGCTCAAGATCAAAACTTGTATTACACATACGAACCTACGTTACCTACACATGGACATGTGGCCGCGTCGAAACAGTAAGTTTTATGAAGTGTTATTACCGGATTATATACCGTTTTTAATATTTACCTGCAATCAAATTGTGTAATGCATCTTCTTTCAGCCATCACAGTGGCGGTGGTCATAAGAGTAATGGGGCCATGTCTGCGCTCACATTGTTAGCGTTTCTGTTTTTCCTTCATATACTCCAACAATGTTTGAAGGAGCACATGACGGCTATGAGTACTCCCCAAGTGATGGTCGTAAGCGCCGGGCGAGAAGGCGAACAAAGTTTTTCCAAAATAGATAAAATCGATAAAGCGGGTGTTGCGCAAACCGACGAAACGAAACATTCTAATTCGGATAATTATATTCAAGAAAAAAATAAAATAAATAACCAAGACAACGCGATGAGCGCTTCGAATGACAGCTCGGAGAATTATTTAATGAAAATTCAAACCACAGCACACACACCGCAGAATAAAATCGGAAGCTACAATAATGTTAACACGAATTATTCAAATAGAAGCACAGTTTTTTCCGGATTTGTAAGCGCGATGGATGACAAATAATAAAATTGTATTATAGTTATCGATGTACTCAAGATTTCGTAGTATTTTCAAACGTTCTTTATAATATTGAAATAATACTATTATTATGAACGACGCACTTTATTATTTCTCTTACATTTAATTCTCACAAGTCCACTTTTTATAGAAATATATCCAATGCAGGCAAGTAGACAGACACAAGTTACATACTTCTTACAGAAAAGGGCAGTTCATATATCTTATAGTGTATAAAGAAATATATTTCGACTATAGTATAATTTATAGAAACGTGTGGTCAAAAAAAAATTTTAAAGTTGGGGTATAGATTATTTGCAACACGTCACGCAATGCACCATGCAATATTTCCATACATTTTGATGAGTTGATGAATTCGATATTATTAGTTGTAGTAGACATAGCACAAATTATTTTTAAAAAAATCAAATGCGCTCGAAAAATGTAAGAATATTTGCAATGTACATTGCTTTACCATAAAATGTATAGTATACGTGACATGTTGTTAGAAATAAACTGTACCGAACTTTAGATATACTTACGGTCAAATCCCAAATCAATATGTAGCACAGCTTGCAGCATTTTAAGCTTGCAGGATTTAAATTTAAATTGTTCTTTGAAAAATTCGTAACAGCGAAATCCATTGAACATTGATCAAGCCCACAATATAAACAATTCTTATAAAAGTAGATAAATTTCATTTTTTTTTCATAAATAACATAAACGTCCTTATAAAAAAACTTACTTGTCGTAACTCCCTTCAAATTATCCATTGTCCATCTACTTATCATAGATGACATTAACTAGATAATTGCATTTTCAAAGTTATATTTTTTCTTGAACTTTACATTATGCAATACTGACTTTGATAACATTTTTGTCGTATAAATAAAACCATAAATGACTAAATACTAAAACAACTACATTTGTTAAATAATAAATTCAGACGGTTCAACGACATTAAATGCCCGATGTGTACGTCAGGCCGCCAGTCCAAATGAGAAGTACCGAGGTTACCTATTTTCATTAGTTAAAAAAAATGTTATTTACTATACACTTTGAAACCCAGTCTTAATATTACTATGATATATCTAAAGCAAAATTGATCCTGAGAGTAATACAGTTTTTAACATTTTTTCTATTTTGTTAGGCTGTTAGCCTGTTCTCGTGGTTAAAGCCTGACGCGCGAACAACTGATAATATGACAACAAAAATAATATTCTCGTAACATAGTATTTGATATTAATGTGCTAAATTTACTCGTTATATAATTTAAATTTCCACCTTGTAAGCCAAACAATACAACAACTCTTCATTTACACTTTAATTAAACCATATAATCTGCCTGTTATACTACAAATCGACATAGATGCCGACCAAATATGTTTAGCCATCGGCCTGAGTAACATCAGAAGCGTCTGACGCGCTCAATGTATTTGGTCTGCGTGAGAGCGCCGGACCCCATGGTGGGGTCGGTCATGCGGTTCCAGTCTGTCTGGCCTACAACAAATCCAATCGCGCGCATTTTCTCTTGCTCTCTTCTCTCTTCGATGTCTGCCCAGCGTACAGATTTCTTTCCTGGTTTTGCTTGGGTTGGTTTCCAGTCGTCAAGCTGTAGGTAGTCTTCCATGGAGAGATGCGAAGGCCGGAGCGGCTTGCTCGTTCCGTCGAGGCGGGCTAGTTGCGCGGCGTCGTCCATTTTCTCCCATTTCGATGTAAAACTAATTTCGACCTCAGTCTCTTGGGCATCCTCCATGGTAACTGCATCATCTGCATCTTCCATGTGCACTTCAGGGATAGCAGCACTCTGGAGCAACGTTGTCGGATCCAACTGAATGTGATGAGTCGGTGTAGGGAAAAAAATCGAATGTAACCTTTCAATGTCTTCTAATGTTCTATTGTGAATATTTCTTTTAAAGCAAGTCTCTGGGTCCCCTTCCAATGCACATATGTACACTTGGAAACCATTTTGGCGAGCATAGTTCCATATATCTGCATAATCCTTTAATACTTCATTTATAGCATCATATATCAAAAATGTAAAGTAACCATCAGTAATACTCCTCTTGAAAGCTCTCTTCAGGGAAGCTATATAATTTTCTTCGCTTTTTTCCTCATACTCATACTTGAGTGATGGTTTCTTTATTGTTTTGCCAGTTGCTGGATCTTTTTCTTCTATCTCACCCTCTTGCATGAAATAGTCATCTATAGACATTATTCTTACAGTACCCCCATGCTCGGCTTCTCTATCCCTTATTAATTTTGCCAAGTATGATTTTCCACTACCTGGGATTCCCCGCATAATAATAGCTATCTTCTCTGGCCTCATTTGTCTTCCAGGTAATTCTAAAAGGTCATCTACCATTACAATATGCTTGGGTTTATCATTGACCTCTTTTATTTTCTTGGGACCTGTAGATTCAATTACATTATCTCCACTGTGCCCTCTCTTTCGGCTGTCTCTCTCACGACTTGAACTATGAGATCTGTCCCTCCTATTATCCTTATGCCTATCTCTGGACATACCTCTTGATGTATCTCTTTCTCTGGTCACATCTCTAGATGTATCTCTTTCTCTGGCCAAATCTCTAGAGATATCTTTATCTCTAAGTAAGTCTCTGGAAATACCTCTGTCTCGAGGTATATCTCTCAATAAATCTCTGTCTCTCAATAAATCCTGATCTCGGTTTCTGTCCCAATCTTTTTCTCGGTCCCTTTCTCTGAACATATCATCTCTATCTCTCTCTCGATTTCTGTCCCAATCTCTTTCTCTGAATCCATCTTCCTTTACTTTTTCTCTATATAAATCTTCACGCCTACTGAATTTAGCTCGTTCATCTCTTCTCCAATCATCATGTCTTCTCAAATCATCAAATCTTCCTCTGTCCTCATATTCATCTCTTGCAACTCTTGAACGATATTCTTCTCTCTGATCTCTGGAGGTATCCCTGATATTTCTTTCATTATCCCTGTAATATATATCTCTACTATATCTATCAGATTGGACACGCTCAACATTGTCATCAATCCTTCTAGATTTCCTGACAAATAATTCCTCAACTTCTTTTTCAAAATCTTGCTTAGTATCACTGTCTTTCGACACATGGTTATAATCAAATGTGTGGACAGGTACAATAAAGTCGCGAGCTTTCAATCTCAGGGGCTTATGTTCATAATCAACAATGATTGACGGTATGAATAAAGGCTCATCAACCCACTTGGGTCTCACTGGTGGTGGTGGTCCAGCCAGGACACTCTGCCTAAAACCCTGATTTGATGGTTGATGTAAATCGTCTTGCACTCCTCCTCTATCAAAATTTCTAGGAAAATCATTTTGCTGCACATGTGTGTCTTGTAACACTGGCCTAGGAGGCATGTTGGGTGTTATCTGTTGCATTCCTGGTCTAGCATACATATTTTGGGGATCAAACTGTGGATTTCTCTCATAGTATTGGTCTTGCTGTATAGCATCTGGCCTTTTATCAAAATTTCTCAATGGAGGTGGTGGATAATTCGGTATTTGGTTATGTATCTGTGGTAGACAATTGTTTTGTTGAGTCTGTCGACTATTCAGGTTTCCATGACTTTCATTATAAGACGGCTGAACATTATTGGGGCTTTGATTCCAATAATTATTATAAGAACTGTTACCAGTATCTTTAATAGGAGTTACCTGATTGATAGGAGGGGGAATTTGCCCTCTAACCATAGACAGAATATTCATTATCTTCTCATCTCCCAATATATTATTAATGCCCTTAGAAATTGTGGAATAATCAGGTCCTTTATTTGCAGATTGTTCTGCATGGCTTTCAATTACTTCTTGAAGTATAACAGCTGGCTTGTCGACTTCTGGCACTAAGTCTAACCCGGGTATACCTTTTGAAGGCCCAGTACTTGCAGGTAAAAAAGAATTTGCAGGCAGTAGATTAGTCGAAAATGTATTGTTACCTATATGACCAGTATTTTGATATGATTCACACCTATCTTGTGGGTCAATATTTTTATTAGAATCTCTATGGTAATCTTGGTCTAAATTGTTGCTAAACTGTTGATGCTGTGAATAAATCTGATTGATGTTTGGGGGTGGTATGTTTTTATTCATTTGTATGTGAATATTTGGAATAGGTATATTTGTATTAGTAGGCTGTGGTGTATGAGGTACAACTGTAGGTAGAGTATGAGTGGGAGCACTGCGAGGAGCTTGTGATGCATTATTTAAAAGCTTTGCCCTCTTAAGCTTCATCTGTTGTCGTCTTTCTAGTAATTGTACTCTACAAGACTCAAATTTTTGCTCATAGACTTGGTAAGCCTCTTTATCAGGATGATTCACATTGTCTCTCCTCCACCTTTTAATTTCATCTTCCCATTTTTGAAATTGTATGTCAAACAATCTCTCCTCCTCTGCAAGCTTTTTCAAATCTTCAGAATTGATCGAAATTTGCGAAGTTGATTGAACTTCGTTTGGATATGACCAATTTTGATTGTTACCTGTTTTGATGTTTGTGCTGTTAAAACTCGACAGTGGAGCATTGTGAGGTTGATTATGACCCGAGGCCACAACTGGGATGGATTGCTGCTGTTTGTGTCCAAAGAGTGGTAGATCATTTTCTTGTGGAGGTGGTGGTGGTGGAGGCTTATCTGGTGGTGGAGGAACAGGTGGTGGAGCGGCGCTCGGTGGAGGCAGCGGTGGCATGGAACTCATCGTTTGTAATGCTTGCACCTGGGCTGCATACTACAACATGGCATAAACAAAACCAATATATAACATGATATAATTATATAACACAAGGCATTCCAACTTCCTTCTCAGAAATAGTGGTCGATCATGGTCACGGACTTTATGACTTTATGACGGATGATAATTATGAATTTCTACTATTATTCACTTTACCTGTCCACTCCATGACGGACTTTACGCATATGCGTTCAATCGTAACTAATTAATAAATACAATACTATTAAAATTCATAATGCGATGGTGGAAAAAGAGAAATAAATGATATCTCACCTTGTCCCCATACTGCGTCTGCCACTGTGAATATTGCTGCTGCCATTGGGTCCATTGCTGCCAATTCTGGTGTTGTATTACTGCCCATTGTTCGGGAGTGTAACTTCCCATGTTAGGATCAGGTGTTACACCTACTCCAGACGCCCATTGACCCGTTGAAGGCATGGACCACGCCATTAAAAGACAAAATAAATGTTTAAATTATAGTTAATTTTGATTTATCATTCCTAGTAGTATATGATGCAGTGTTTGGGTATATCATATATCAACTTCACACAATATGTATTTTAATTCTACTAAACCACACATAGATAAATATCTATCTTTCTTTTTGACAATACTGCATCGTCAATAACTCAAAAAGCGGCCGCCATCTTGATTACAGCTGCGCATTGAATAAGCGTCGCTTATGGCGTATACTAGTTCTGTGCACTACATACAAGTCGATATCGATATAACGAAAAGATTTCCGTTTACTGACATAAATTCATGAATACATACTCAATGAATGTAAAGCTTGTAATTCAATTTAAATTTAATTGGCTGTAAAATATTTAAGAACTAATGTTTTACTCTTATAAAATATAGATGTAGAAAGATTTTTTTTCAATGGGTTAATGTCACTTAATAAATAATTAGAGACCCAACACGAAAAAAAAATCTATGTTGTAGTATTTTACAATAACAACCATCAAACAAAATGGTTGAAACACTATATGGTAATATTAGAACAATACATACTTTTTAAATGAATTAGGAAACACATTTAAATATATTCCAAATTTAGACTGTAACAAAAAATATCAATATAATATTGCAAAATCTTAAATATCTAATTGAAATGTGTATGTGAACTAGTTTTATATTCAATATGGTTACAAAACAAAACGGTAAAAGCACTGAAAAGTAGAAAACAAATACGTAATGTATCTATTAAAATTAGCTAACTATTATGTAACCACGGTATTATATATGAATACATTTTCTATGAGAATCCTTAAAAAACCCAATGCACTAATATGGATTGATCTTATTAAATTTTAATTGTTTGTTCTGGTAGTTTACTGCACATCTGTAAAGGAATGTAATACTTAATATACGCTGTCATTAGGAGTTCAAATTTGACACACACAACAGGAGTAAGAATCCACCTTGTTTTCAAGAACAATGATCAATCATAGATATTAAATACGAAAGCCAATAGTCATTTCATTTTAAATAGTTTGCAAGCTCGTGTGCTACGCAGTGTAATAAAATATGTTTAAATAAAAATAAATAAACATCGTCTATTTGGAACAAAAATACGTCATTTACAAAATTACCTACTAGACTGGAAAACCTAACTATTGGCTGTGTAGTAGTGTGGTGATAATAGTTAATGGTAGCTAGATCTAGCGTAAAGTGTTAGTTATTTGCGAGTCAATTGTAGGATATCCAATTAAAATAAAAGGAACGGATAAAAAGCAATTATTTTAATATGCAAAAAGGCTGGAAATATAATATGATATTAATTTTTTTCTATGAAAATTAGAATAGCAAACTGGCATTCAGTCCACTTAATGTTAAGTGATCACTGCAGCCCATGACAACCGTAACTGACTCTAATAGTAGAAACAGTCGTTGTGGTGGTACTCTCTCGGATGAACTTGTATAGATCCTACCACCGATAATTACAAGAATCAAGATGGTATTATGAAATGAATGACAAAACCAACTCCAGATAACCCCTAAAAGCTAGTAATATAATTATTATATAAGTAATATTTAAGTGTCATCCAATCAAAGTATTATTATGCAACTACTCATGAAGTCGATATAATTCTTAGTTAGACTCCTTTAAAATGAGATTTAATTTCTCTTTATCAATGACCAGTTATTTAGCCATTAATGAGTAAATTAGGGCAAGGTAAAAATAAAGTTTGAAGGAGTATTATGAAATAACTACAAGATAGTTCGTTTTTTTATGGAGTATATATTAAACTGAACAACCGTACGTAGTACATTAGTTTCACCTTCAATATGTTTACTAAATAAATATGTAATTTTGGTTAACCTTAACAAGTATTATATAGGAGAGGGGTTGCGTCGAATAACTACAGTAATTGTATTTTTTTACGTGGGGTAATCCATCATAGATACCACTTCAATGCGGGGGCATGTGAAGATGTTATGTCGGACTCAAACCGACTAAAAACCCACGGTGTTCCTTACGGCGCTCCTTCTGTGGGGACCACCAATACGCTTTCGCACTCTTCCGCAGTCCTGACGACGATGACCCTCTAAAGAGGGTCCCGTCCCGGAGGGGTTGAGCTGGAGAATTCCACCCTCTCCTCACGAGTGGCGCGCAAAAACGCCACGCCGTCGTCTCGGGGCCTATTCTATACGGGCAATGGAAACCCCCGTGTCCACCATCCTAGACCCGGTTATGGGAGACGAAGGAGCAGCCTGAGCATTATGGACATCAATCAATTCGTCAGATAAATTTTACCCTTATTGCTAATATCTGGCGGTTGTTATAGAACTCCTCCGGTCTAGAGATTATGCCTAACATGCACTGCTGCATGAGTTTGCGGCAGTATGCTTGGTTGGTGGTGTTAGCAACGAGGCAGAAAATTGAATAACCATGATTTTTAAATAATTCGAGTTCAATAAACCTATTCTAAAGTGACGAGGGTAGTGAATAGATTTTCAGACCAATAAAAATATATCATGATAGGGCACTGCAGTGTGCATTATATTTACACACGCGTATGAACATCCTTCTTATAATTTAGTGTTCCAATTTATTACTAAACACCAATGCAATCTGCGACAGTTATACTCCTAAGGATAAAGTTCATTAGACTGTTTTTAAGTTGGCTACTACAATTTGTATTAAAACATAGTACTTATAATATTGCCGTACAATCAGATGTGACTAAATAGTACTAACGCAGTGAATCATGACATGAGTACAAAATATAAATTTTTCTCGCTGTAGGATCACAACCAATGTTCTAAAAATTTTTATATAATAAAAATCGCAAACGCCATAAAAATGCAAATTAGCCAACGTATGCCAGATGCAAGGCGTCCAAGTTTCCAATTAATGTGCATGGAACTTTATTAATTGAATTTGTTCTTTATTCTTTGTTGTTGAGTACAGTTACCATTATAGAGGCATGAACATATGAGTTGTACTTACTAGTGATTTTGTACTTAACACTATTTTATATTCGTTTATATTGAACGAAAGTTTCATTAGTGACATAAGCATTTTTTATTGTTCACCGTTATAGTATATATATATTGTTACATACTTATTAAACACAACTTAATCTGCATCTCTTTAATGAATAATATATTATTGTTAAAAAATTCAATATTCTTTTAAATTCTGGAATTTTATTATTAAAAACAATTAGCAATAATTAGTAGATAAAATATTGAATACGTATAAAACATTATCTGAATAATTTGGGTCAATGGGGATTGACAAACGTAATATATAAATAAAATATCAACTGTGTTATAGTTATCATAGTACATTTATTGATGATTAAAAACCGTTATCAACATATATTCCATAGGTACTTCTGTGGACTTAAAAATACAACGCAAAATATTATCGATATTTTTAATAGGTCGACATCTTAACCAAGTGTCATATAAATGTCACGTCACTAGTCCGACGCCATATTTGCTTGGATTTTGTGTGTCTGTCGCATGAAATTTTATGAAATTAAATATATATTAATTGAAAAACTATTATTTTGCACAAAACTTGTCGATATTTTAAAGGTATAACATGCATATGGTGTCATAAATATCATAGTGGAAACGTTCATCGTATACTCTCAGCGTTATTGCCTGCGCGGGAAATGTGGCAAGCAAGCTACGTTTTTACTCCCGTGAACTAAACGCTAGCTTGTTTAAAACTCAACAATGATTGCACACAAGGGTCGAGAAGTTAAACGAGGGCGAAATGCGAAAATGGCCAGAAATATTGAACGGTTATACAAGGAAGGAAAATGTCGTGAGTGCTCAGTGTTAGTGTCACGGATGGACTTCGCAAAGATATTGGGTAAATTCACCAAAGTTAAAATTCAATATGAAAATGTGTCGTCACCTAAGACGAAAAAGACCAACGAAGAATTGACTCCTGTTGACAAATCTCGATTAAAAACGAATGAAAACGGTATGGTTGCAATGCGAAGAAACGCTTATAATAAACATCCTGTAAATAATTCATTAACCAAAAAGTCAAAAGACGTTTCTAGCACATCGACCGGGAAAAAGCCTTCGCAAACGGGGGGGTCTAATTCTCGTCAGATAAACAATGTGCTTAAAGAGAATAACAGATTGAAAAAAACACCACTAAAGAAAGACAAAAATAGTAATTATGATACTAAATCAGTAAATGCTGCTTTTAATAAACAATATACTATAATATTCTATGACCCTAAAAGTAATAAAAATGGTAAAGACTGTATAAATAAAATAGTGTTAGCAGAATTGCTTCCCAAGATTGAGCGGAGCATATTACCGTCGGAGGAATGGTGCATAAATTATTTACCGATTATTGACGAACCCAAAGAAGACAAAGTGTATGATCGTATAGCAGCGGAACTTGAAGATCTCATGTATAATGAAAAGCCTGAAGAAAAGATACAGGAAGTTAAACCTGACGATAACAAGGTAGATGAATTTCCTTCCATTATGGATATTCTCAATGACAATTATACAGAAAGTGAACCTAAACATCCTGATCAAAGTGTTATCATGGAGTTTAAATCTGATTTAGAGTCTAGTGATGTGGAAGCCATGCTACTCGGAAAAACTAATGAAGTAGACAAACCATCGGCTCTACCTATGGATGTTGACAATACTGATGTGACTAAATTAATCCAAGATGTAGAACAAATAACAGAGCCTACAACAGATGGCTGTATTGAAAAATGTCCAGAACTGGAAAATAATCAAATGCCTGTAAGTGATAAACCGCACAGTCCATCAATACTTGATGAAAATCTACAGAAAGGTGTCGAGGAGCACATTCCAGCCACCATCTCGCCTGTCGTCTTGTCAGAAATTAGTAGTGAAAGTACGAAGGATGTTGACTCTGAAAAAAATATCACAATGGAAGTAAACTCCAACAGTAATGAAGTCTCGTCACCTGTATCAAGTAATCCAAAGGTCAATGAACTTCATGTGACAAACCCTGAAATAATAACACATGTTATATTTAAGAAAGTTTTAGATGGAGAGTGTATCAAAACGGTAACCTGTCCCAAGAATCTTAAATATACCATAGAATTTGGCGGAAAGTCAGTAGAGTTATTAGGCGCACCAAAATATATATCAAGTTTAGATGATTTACAGGTACTTTTGCAAATAGTAAATGAAACGGAATCAGATAGTTTTATCTGTTACACCAGAGATGTTCATTCCTAACATGAAACAAATAATGTTAACTGATGTTGTTTATTGTTTAATTATGTTAGTAATCTATTTTATATAGATTAAACATGGTAAAATTCATATTATATAATATTCAATTTGAATATAATTAGGATAATTTAAGAAATTTATGAATACCAAATACCACCTGGATGTAAATAACAAAATTATATTTTGTTAAATATCACTTGGATATTGTGTTTTCATAAGTGAGTGGTAAATCTGCTGAAACATCTATATATTATGTAATATATTATTACAAAGAATTATTTGAACTTATTCCCTGTAGTTTTTAAATTCAGTTTAGTTTTCCAATTTACTTTTTATTACTTTGTATCTCAGTTGGATATTGGTAACCTGTATGTTTAGTAATGATAATTAGATGTAATATTTAAGATTATTCATTATGCTATTTATAAAAAAATGCAATTATTAGCAAACCGGGTATAAATTGACATACAATACAAAGTCTAATAAAAATAGGCTAAATATAAAGAACTAAGTCCAGTGTAATATAGGCTTACCACTTACTAGGGAGAATTTTAGTCATAAATAAATATTTGTGGCTAGTAAAACCATAGTACTGGTCATATGCAGATATTTATCTATTTCATACTCATATGTTCTGAACAAGTTAAGATTTAGCTCACAAAATATGTAGCGGTTTGTTGTCTATGCTGACATCCACCACCACTTAAGTGGTCCAGTTAAAATTATTTAATCAATCATCAATTTAAAAGTATTTGTTACTGCTTTTTAGAGACTAAATTTTAATTTATTTCAAGATGAATTAAAATAAAAAACTAGTCATCATAAATAAGAAATTACTTCACACATAAATTAGGTTCCATCCATATTTTATTTTATTTATTTACTCACATTTTTACATAATTGGAACATAGTTCATATTGCTGTTCAGTCAGCAGATAGGAGGCTGGAGGTTTGATGTAATCCTGATCAGTCTAGATCTGTATAGCTTGTTGATTGAGAGCTCAAAAATAATAGTGCCAATCAAACAATAGTGGATTAAGTATTAAAAATGCTGCCGTATTCCACAATAAAGTAATTTTTACTAGTTCTATCAAAAGAGTATTTAATAAAAATTCTATGCTATTTGACTTAGTAATAGAACTATAGAAACTTTGTTCCCTATCCTACTTTTTCTTCTAAAAAATGTAATCATACATATGAATGTATGTATGATATTAACATAATTCATATGAAATACAGAATTCAGCTTCAGTCAGACCTCCAGTGCAAAAACTGCCTATGTGCAAATCAGTAACAATGTGGTAAAGAGAAGATTCTGAGACAAATTTAAATTAAGTTTTAAAAGGCTTGTTTTTATTCGTTTTATATGTTGATGACATTGCCCGTGACTTCGTGTGCATTTTATATGTACCTATCATTACATATAATACTATATATCACTTTTAATCAAGATTGGTCAAGCTGTTCTTGAGTTATAACGGGACATTGAGTCAGACAGTCAGTAATTTTTAAAATGGTAAAATTGATAGATAGATTATCAGTGACTTGTAAAGTTAATGCTTATCACAAAACTTGCCAAAAAAATTTGTGTACAGACAGACCACAGTTTTATATAGTACTATAGATTATGTATATGGTCCAAAACAATATTTTACTGTTATTATATATCTACAACCAACATTTTTCTCACATGACACTTGGGCTGTTTTTGAGCTCACAGCCGGATTAAATGTGCCTTAAACATTACTAAGATATTAAAATAATTTTGTAAGTACAAGTTTTGGACCATATATATAAATATTAGACAATTAATATAGTAGATAACACTGGTTAAACAGGTGCGGGGAAATATTTTTCTTTCCACAACTTTTTCAGGTGACTGCTAAGTCACTAAATAACGTATAAACAAATGGCGACAGCAGAAACCGCTGTAGGCAAAATATACCGAAGGTTTTCTTATTGGTATAGTCACTTAAGCTAGTCAAAAAAAAAAACCGATGATATTATACTTTTACAATTATAATTGTGCGGATTTTTATCAATCTTTCCATTAATTTTTGGCAATTTGACAGTATTGACATCGTTTTGTAAACCATGCTACACTCATACACATTTTACTATGCGATTTATCTATACTGTGTGACTTAGACAGCACAGATAAAATCGCAACATGTGTTAATCATTTAAACTACCATTTAACCAATCAAAATCCAATAAATGAAGGTATAGATAGATCTGATATGCGCCAATTTAACATCTAGTGCATTGAAATAGTAATAGTATTCCCATTGTCAGGATAAGTAAATAAGTTTTTGATCTTCGACTACCATCGTATATGACGTGATCTACCTAGATTATAGGTAATGTACATTGCGGCACAAATTTTATATCTTAGTTAAATTTAGTAAATTTTAGGCCTATTAAAATATCCCCGGACATACATATTAAATTTATTGTTGCAATGTTTCATTTAATGAAATGATAATATGATATTCACTATATTATTATTTTATTTAATATCAACATAAAAAAATATCATCATTACTTAATACGCTCTGACAAATTAAAAAATAAACAAAAATGGTCCGTGATACCATTTAAAATACAACATTCAGGACATTGCCGATTTACTAGTAAAATTATCACATGATTACCTCATTTGCAATTAAGAAATATAATTAGTACATATGAAGGATACATTCTCATTTGTATTTTAATTAATGAAGTCGGTATAATGTGATATTTAGTGAATGAATTTTATGAATGGCATTTACTTTAGTCTGTGATATTGGGATTGTATGTACATAATCCATAAAAACACATAAAAAAATGTAAAATTATAATTGCTAAATGCTAAGTCCTACTTGATGTGAGCGAGATAATTCATCATATTATTAAATTTCGTTGGTAAAGTGTGTTAATAACCCAGTGGCGGATTTACACATTTGCCGCCCTTAGGCTATTAAAATTTTACCTCCCTTACAAACCTCTAGATTTCGATACCCTAGTTTCCAATCATATTAATTAAAATTGTTGAAACTCATACATATTTTATTGTATGTGTTGATACATTGTAGGTATATAAATATACATTTTTTAATTTCGGTAAAACAAAATATTAGCGCCAAATTTGCCGCCATAGGCTCCTGCCTAGTCAGCCTACGGGTAAATCCGCCACTGTATTATTCAGATAATTGACTCGAATGCTTCTGCTTTGTATGAATACAATACATACATCAAAATGGTGTATGATGACTAGTGCTGCTGGAATTAATATAGACGACACATATTTTGATGTATAATAACTGGGGTCCAGATTGAGAAAACTCGAAACCCCGTGTTATTAGGATGTTACATGACTAACTTTTGGGCGGCGCGCCGAGCGGACAATGGCAGATTGACATAAGGAATTCAAATAACAGAATACGAATGCAGTTATGATTTCAAAGTAATTAAAACAGGCATCTTAAACCATATGTAAGTATCTGATTTATTTTAATTTTTTGACATAAATAATGACGAAATAATTAAGAAGCTGAGATAAGGACAAAACTTTTGAAGTGATGTCTGTTTAAACTCTTCTCGACTCGCTTGCATAGTCGCCGCGCTCAATTGTTAATTTCTACGAAATTACATAAAAGTATCGCATATGAAATAACATCAGAAGTGAAATATCCTTAGACTCCTTTTTGGTTCAGATACATTTGTAACAAAATATGCTAAATTCTATTGTATAGGCATTTTACAACTTACTGTAAAATTTTATTGAACCCACTTATATTTATATTAAAAATGCTTTTTATGATTATTGGCTCATATTTTAAAAACCACTTAGTATTTAATTACAATAATATGTTTCTGAAATAGGAATTATTCTATTGCTCGTTTGCTGATTTCTTTCTACCTGCAAAGTGTCGTTAGTGACAAAAATAATTCCCAATGATGCCTTATTAGATTAATTCAAGATAGTATGTCCAAATCATGAGATATTGAACTGATGTGCTATGGATATCTATTTTAATAATAATGTAAGAAAACTTTTATTTGGAACACGTTTTTTTATTGTCATAATTAACTTGCATTGTGGTCGAAATTAGGATAAACTTTAGAATCTATTGCCAGATTTATATACTACAAAAATATTCCATTTTATAGCCTGTATTACACTGGATTCTAATATATTGAGACATTCATGCTAGTACATATAATATTATACTTGTGTTTCGTATGATCATACCTGGAACACTTGCGATAGAAATAACTATGAAAATATATTTATATTGCTTCTCATTTTTATATAGACTTTGTATAAATAATAAAACGTATTCAATTAATTATTAATATTCTACATGACTATTTATTGTACTCTAATTATGGTTCAGCACAGTAGCTACTTTAGTGGCTTATTCTGTCATGTCAGCATTCCGCACACTGTCTTACGTGAGTCGATTTGTAGTAATATAAAGTCGTAACATCGCTTTTGTCTGGTGGTGGTGAAGGAGCGGTTTTTCAAATAGCGATAACTAAAAATTGTAAAACATTTTGATTAGGTCCTTAAATTAGTTGTCATTATTATAACGGGAGGTAATTGTTAACGCTGGCAACATTCAGAGAAAGTATAAAAACCACAGATAACATTCTATCAATACATTTGTATGTAAACACGTCTGCTGATGAATTAATATAAATCTATTAATATAGCAATTGCTATAGTAGCAAGGAATTTAAAGGCGCATGTCGCCAGTGTCCCAAGTCTGCCGTGGGTACCCAATATAGACTATAAAGGAGTAAAACAAAAACCATAGACATATTTGTAAGAATGTAATGAATATTTTCTCATATAATTTATATTGTAATTTTATGAAACACGAAAAATTTTATTTTAATTACCACCCTAAATAAGTTTAGTTTTAATTATATTCGTAATCGCTTTTAATAAACATAGCTTACGTATTGATTCGCATATGTCGCAGATATATTGAAAAATAACTATTCACATCATTCCAAGAACTAGTGGAGAATTTAGAATTTAGAATTGTTTTTTAGAATCACTTAATGTATAAGCTAAATTCGAATGAGTAACTAGTCCGTGGTATGGCATTAAAGGAATACTATTAGAAATCATTATGCTATTATAATATATGCTTTCACTAGTGAAATTATAATATATTATAATTACAATAAATCTGCGACATAATTATATTGTCATAGAAAAATAGTGTTAAGATATAATATGCATAAATTATTCTTAACTGTATTCTACAGGATAGTTCTTGATTAATATTCACGTGTGATAACTTATGCAAAAATGATAATAAAGTACTACTTTGTATACACAACTACATAAACTTACTGTTGAGCTAACTCTGCACCAATTACGTCAAATTTATGGTTTTTTTTTTAAGTTACGTTAAATTTAAAAAGAAAAGTTATTAATGTTTGAAGTTGACAAGCTTTAAAGTCAACACGATTATATTAATATTCTGTTAAGAATTAATTTGTTTTTTTTTCTTTCAAATTGGCCGTTTAATCTATTATCGGTACATCTTTACAGGTGCCGAGTTAATTTAACGTAGTACGATGGTTTTATTTCGTCAAAATGGTATACTTATACTCCTTACTAAATGCATTATGCGTTGAAGGATAACTCGTCTGGGTTCCTTCTTTGGTAACAGACATAGTTGCAATTTCACAGGCGGCGCCAATAATTTGATGTAACGGATATTTCTTCTTCATAACCAAAAACGTTGCTAGAGCACCTACGAAAGCATCTCCAGCTCCCGTGCTATCAACCGGAAGTACACTTTCGCATGCTACATGTATCGGCTGTTCATCTTGCTTTGTTAAATATGCAGCGCCTTTTTCTCCTAGTGTAATTATAACAGTTTCACATCCAGTTGCTATTAGTGTTTTCAATGCTTTCCCAATGTTCGAAATGTCAACGGAAAAGTCAACAAGCAAAGATGCCTCTGATTCGTTAACACATAGTATAGTACAGTATGGCAATATTTCCTGAATATCCTTTCGAGCAGGTGCAGCGTTAAATAATTTTATTCCTGAGGCTAGTTTAAAAGCTTCTAAAGTTGTTTCAAAGGGTGTCTCTAGCTGACCGATGAGAATATCAGCACTCCTTATGAGATTTTCAGCTTCGTGAACATCAGCAATACTAAGATGGTTATTAGCCCCAGCGACGAATACTATTTGATTTTCTCCATTCTCTGCTACCGATATCTGAGCTATTCCAGTAGTAATATCCGGCGTTAAATGAGCATACGAGACATCTATTCCAATTGCTTTAAAATTATCTATATATTTATTTCCCCAATCATCATCTCCTACTCTACAAATCATAGAAGTGTTTGCGCCTAGTTTTGCAGCTGCTACACACTGATTAGCCCCCTTTCCACCAAACCCTGTTGTAAATTTTGTCCCATGTAATGTTTCTCCAGGCTTAGGAAGTTTTTCCGAATATGTTAAAAAGTCTATGCCGCACGATCCAATAACTACAACTTTAGATTCCTGTGTTTTCTCCATTCTAAATTACGAATTTTATTAATTAATATCTTAACAAACAATAAATTTGGTACTTGTTTATGAATTCTACGCGTTTCAATGAATAGTACAATATATATTTGATTACATATCGTTCCTCTTTACGACTATGATAACCCTACGCAATACGGTGTTAGCACTGTTATCGTTCATAACCTCTTCGTAAATGTTCTTTCACTAAAGAAACAAATAATAATAATAATAATTTATGATTACATTACCTGTGTTTTTTATATATTTAACATTTAAATGAGATAACTAAATAATAAGTATTCCTTTTAATTATTTCCAAAATTGCTAAGTATTTTTCTATTAACAATTTGCAAGTAGACTTAGATATATACATTATTCCATATTCATTATCTGATATAGGGGCTCATATCTAGGAACATATATGAAAATGTACACTATAATTGTACAATTATTACATGAATTATTTTAAATTTAGGGGTCCTAAATTGTACCTTCATAGCAAAAATAGTACAAATTAAACAAACATAATTGTATAATGATTATAATGACATAAAAGTTTTTTAACACACTAAACGCACCTTATTAAGTAGGCAAATACATTCTCGAAATGTCTTGACAACTGACATTTATATAATCTCAAATTCTTAATGTCATATAAGGTGGGAGCGATGAAAATTTGTCGATACTCGACAAATATTTAATCGATAGGTTGTGCTCTTATTTATGTTTTAGAATTTTTTGATGAATGTTAATTATAGGGTAATTAGTGGATATGAACGTATACTATAATTTCCTTAATCTCCGATTATATCTTGCGGAGCTATACAAGAATTAAATTTGAAGCATGTGGTATAGTTATTTTTAGGTATGCTAATTTCGAAATAGGCATAAAATTAATTTTGTCTGCCTATTTGTCGAAACTAATTATTGCAAAGGTTGCACCGACTTCGATGAGACTCACGCAGTACACTTTATAAGACCAGATATAAATCCAAGGCATATTTTACCGATGTATCTAAAAACATACTGTACTACGCAATCAAGTAAAAGTCTACAATAAAATTAACAACTTCACACAACTTAAGTAATATATACATACACTGAGTTTTGTCTATATATTGTATGCATATATTAAGAACTTTTTAGAATTATTTTACGGGTGGTAGAACATGAATATGTTCGACTGGGTCGGTACCACCGTCACACCTATTTGTGCCGTGAA
>DWIE01000159.1:0-20622 GCA_018248235.1 Choaspes benjaminii
AAACAGGCAAAGATAGGCTGCTTACACTATATAAATATTTCTAATTTCTATTTAGGAACGTGAGATCACTTTTCGAGATTTAGACAATCTGTATAGTGATTTATTATTTATTTTACGCTCTATAGAATAGAATAACAAATTAAAAATATTAAGTAAGTAAGAATCTAATTTCTAACATTTTTCTGTTTATATCAATGACGGAACTCTCAAATTGCAGTATGGCAACCTGCCTTGCAAAAAAAATTCGAGCTCAAGCTAAAATTACTAGATTCTGTCTAAAATTACCACATAACTTTGAGTGGTTTGTCATGTTGGGAGTAGTGTTGTTGTTATTTAATTTGTTTACGATGTCTTTAAATAGATAAATAGTGATATATCATATTAATACTCTTGAGCGGTACGAAAACTGGGTATATTTTTCAAATCTCCCTGGTACAATGAATTTTCATCTCTGAGACCTGGCAGTTGGAGTTTCTCATCAAATATTCCAAGAACAATATTTAAATGCACATTACTAACAGTTCAATATTGGTATATTAAAATGAAAAAACAATGAAGATAGGCTGTATAGTAAAAAGCAGAAACAGTAATACTTTTAACAAAAGTAAAAAACCATTTTGACAACGCCACAATTGGCATACGTACCGTGAAATTCATTGATCTTGACGTGGATGAGAAGTTAATTGAAAACGCGAGAAGGCTTTACATACTGTTATAATGTCTTTAACGAAGAGGAAGAGATCGATAGAAAAGGAACAGCTACTGGAAAATGGAGAAACTCCGTCCTTTGGTGGACAGAGTAACATTAAAGGGGATGAGATAAATATATCTGTACTATTATTTTTATACACTCTTCAGGGTATCCCTTTGGGTCTCGCTGGAGCTGTGCCTATGTTGCTACAAAATCGCGGCATAACATATACGCAACAAGCTGAGTTTAGTTTTGTCTTTTGGCCGTTCAGTATTAAGTTACTATGGGCACCAGTAGTGGATGCACTGTTTTGGCCCAAATTTGGGAGACGAAAGACATGGCTGGTCCCTGTGCAGTACCTGATTGGCCTTGTTATGATCATCATGTCTAGCAGTATAACTGACTGGCTGGGATCTAATGAAGTGGCCCCTTCCATGATGTATTTAACTATATCTTTTGTATTTCTCAACTTCCTTGCTGCTACCCAGGATATAGCAGTAGATGGATGGGCCCTTACAATGCTTAAACGGTGTAATGTAGGTCATGCATCAACTTGCAACACAGTTGGTCAAACGGCCGGGTACTTCCTTGGATATGTTCTGTTCTTAGCTTTGGAATCTCCATATTTTTGCAATAAGTACCTCCGGTCTGAACCACAAGAGTTAGGTCTTGTAACTTTAGCAAGTTTCTTGTTTTTCTGGGGCATAGTGTTCATGATAACAACAACTCTAGTTGCGATATTTAAACAAGAGCAGAGTGAAGGAGCAGGCAGTGATGAGAACCCAGCGACAGGCATGAGTGATATTGTTAATGCCTACAAACAATTATATACGATTGTGAAACTTCCTGCAGTTAAAACTTTGGTTTTAGTTTTGTTCACAGCTAAGCTTGGATTTTGTGCAAGTGATGCAGTCTCTGGTCTGAAGTTGGTGGAAGCTGGTGTACCACGGGAGGATATGGCGCTGCTAGCAGTTCCGCTGGTGCCTGTCCAGATATTGATGCCCGTGATGCTCGCCAAACACACGACCGGTCCCGAGCCGCTGTCGCTGTGGCTGCGCGCGTACCCGTGGCGGCTGCTGGTGGGCCCGCTGGTGGCGCTGCTGGTGGCGCTCACGCCCGCCTGGCTGGGCGACTCGGGGCCCTCGTACTTCTACCTGCTGTGCCTCATGGCGCTCTACGTGTTCCACCAGACTTGCCTCTACTGCATGTTCGTGGCTTGTATGGCTTTCTACGCAAAAATATCGGATCCAACAGTGGGCGGGACCTACATGACTCTCCTGAACACTGTGTCGAACTTGGGCACCAACTGGCCGAACACACTAGCCCTGTGGGCCGTCGACCATCTCACGTACAAAACTTGCTCTTTACCGGATATGGCAGACAACACTTGTTCGACGCAAGTTGAAGCTGATGTATGCAAGGAAAAAGGAGGCACATGTAACATCCGTGTAGACGGCTTCTACATCGAAACTGCTATTTGCATTGTAGTCGGTTTCTTTTGGCTTCAATGGGGACGAACCACCATAAACAGGCTGCAGCGACTGCCCATGTCGGCGTGGCAAATATCGAGAAACAGATAAGACTGATATTGTATAGTAGAAGCAATAATTATTATAAATAACATTCAAACAAGTATATCGACTAAAATCCAATGATATTGTGACAATTTGTAAATAAAATACGAAGTTACAAAGGTAAAGTTTGAATTGTAAATAATTTTGGTGGAACTTAGCTTATCTGCTATTCTAGGCGGAGGTAATCATTTGGCTCACTCACCAAAAGCCTTGTCATCGGCAAATGCCAGTGGCGGATTTGCCCTAGGCCCCAGGCCATGTAGTAAGTACTAGCCACCCCTGTCTCAGCGATTTTTTTGTCACGATTGGTCGCCTCTAATATCTGGCCGGCCTAGGCCCGGGCCTCCAACCCTTTTTTTTTAACGCAGGGTAAATCTTCAAAAGATACCCGGCTCCTTGGGGGAGGAGACGGGACATGTGGGATTTTTACCCACTAAAATCCCTGTGATGGACGGCCTTTGTATAGTGGAAGGTCCACGGGATATCTGATGAACAGGGTCCGCAGCCGGGCCTCCTGCCTCAGGCAAACCCGCCACTGGCAATTGCAATGTGTCCGTGTGTCATTTGCAGTTATAATGATTTACGATCTTAAATCTTAACCTTGCGTGTTTGTACTGGCGCTTCTATACGTATCTTCTTTAGAAATGCATTGGTGTAGAACATTGAATTAAGTTCCGTCCTTTTATTGGATTAATGTATTTACTATGATAATTATATTGTTATATTACTAATCTAATTATCAGTGTCAATTCTCTGAAATAGTATTTAAATTTTTCTTTACATTTGATGGTTGGGTTTGTTGTGGGGCTAAATTATTAAATGTAGTATCCTTTTGTCATAAGCTGGGTGCGACCATCTTGGTCATTCTATTTATGTTTTTTTTAATATGACAATAAAAATCTGTCATTTATCTTGAAATTGAATTACTAGACAAGTGCATCTCTAAAGAAGGTCTATACTGATTGGTTTTGTATTTAGCAATATATTTGGATCCATTTTATGGATAAACTCTAACTAAAGTAAATTTTGCTATTTCCCCTTGAGTAATAAATAGATTTAAGTACAGTGTGATAATTAGTGTTGCCTAATTTGTATCAACAAATATAGTTAGTTGGGTACAATATAATATTATTATTGAAGTATTTTAATTTTAAATGAGTGCATTACAAAGATGTACAATTAATTTATTGCACAATATTATTTTTAGTATTATTTTAGTTTTGGAAAATGTTGTTTTGTATACTAAAGATTGTAAAATTACATTCTAAATTACTCTTCTATTGTATCATACTATGCATAGCTTACATCTTCACACAGAAACCACGACCTTCGCGAAAAGATCCAAATTGACACTCCCCTAAATATATCTTTTTTATGTTATGAAATAGCACACGGGCTTGCAGTCTACCTGCTGGTAAGTAGCTACTACAACCCATGACAAACTGTAATCACTGATACGGTGCTACCCTTGAGGACATAGATCGAAGGCCTCGTGTTCTGGGTATGTTGGCTATCACACCCTTTTACCGAAACGCAAGTAGTGCGAACACGTGTGTGACGGTGGTACCGACCCATTCGAACATATTCATGTTCTACCACTCGTAAGATTATTCCAGACACGAAACAAATTAGAAAAATTCGTCTCGCCGCGAGAATCGAACCCGCGGCCTCACGTTTCGCAAAGCGTCTTATCACCGTCTGCGCCACGTAGGTTGTCTGCTATGCTATTATGCGATCTAGTGTCATAATATAAGAGTTGCATATCATGCACTGTCATGTATGTAGGAAAGGAGATCAGAAGTAGTACCACATCTGTGGTCAAACGAGAACTTAAATGGCATGAGCACTTACCATCACGTCTGAATGCTAATTTATATTCTTTTTTTAAATTTTCGCTTAGCCAAAAGCAAATAAATATTTTTTGTTGGGATTAATACCAGCCAACATCCATAATGCCATTGCATCACCAACGAGTTACTGGATCCTATATTAGGTACGACGACCCTGATACGCTTCTTTTACTCACTAAGTAAGTAGTCTTGTTTTAATTTTACGTAATTTAAATATGATAGAAATCATGCATTTTCAAAATTTACTCCGAAGTCAAAGTTTTTTTCTCCGATGTTTTTTTTATATGTAATATAATATCGAGTCAAGGGTGACCATATTTCACGATGTTTGTGTGCTAACACTGTGCTAACAGCTATCGTAAGTTTATCATTTTGATCCTATATTAATTTTTATTAGTGTCATGAAGAAAAAGTGGTGTATATATGAGTAACTACTTATACTGCAATATTTAGGGAAACGCCGGCACCAGTGTATTGATAGAGATGCACCCCTGTATATGAAATGTAATGCTGGTAGCGCCATGGTCATGATACTTCATGTATACTTGTTATTACTATGTTATACTATACATTACTATGTATACTTGTTATTACTATAAAAATAACATTTTCTAGGATATAATACTTTCGAAGATATAAGTTTTGTTGTTCTTGGTTAAAATATCGATGTTTGTTTTAAGGATTGGTTGTTTAGAGCTTGAAGCTCGCCTGTACCGTTAAGAATTAGTTCTAGGATATCATGAAAATAATGTTAATCAATTAATAAGTTATAGATAGTTTGTAGCTTAATACCCGATCCAAAGGGAAATAAATGGTGCAATTTTTCCTCAAAAACAGCAGTTTAATTGATTGGGATATTGGACAGGTGTCATATGTGTTTGAAAACATTATAGAAAAAACCCTCAATAGAATATCTGACCATCGCCAAGTCAAAATATAAATTGTTGTAAACATATTATTGTTCGACAATCATCTAAGAAAGCATAGCCTTGTAAAAGTGACACTCATCTATTGATCCACATTTTGACACTAGTTGACTTGGCATGTATTGGTTGGTATGGTAACAATAACACTGTGTCATCATACGCGCTTTCCAATGTCACAGCTGATCGCAACAAGTGGGACCAGCTTCCATATATATTTGTTGTTTCTTGGGTTAATTTTAATACTATGTAGTAATATCTGCGTGTGTGTGTATATATTTTTGGTTCCATGTAAAAAAACTGCTCTCCGTTGCCGCTAGTGTACTCGTAGTAGTCGTAGTACATCTTCAATTTGTGAAGTACAGGGATTAAAACAACTAATAAATTCAGTATTTGTTTTATTCATATTTATCATGTACTATACACATCAACATAGATTAAAAATATACATAAAGTGTAACAACAATATCTAACTGTAACTGTTATTTTATGCTGAAGTCATTTTTTTGGTTACAAACAGCCCTAAAACTAATAACAATCAATTTTGCATTAATCAGTTACGTAATTAATATCTTCATTATATAAACTAGAGGGTTACATACTATCAGTTTAAACTGACAAATTAAATTGGCAATTCAATGTGTCCTATATTACAAACACCCCGTTGCCACTATATTTTTTTTAATATTGTAAGCGAGGCTATCTCCGAATGATCGCAATTTGAGTTTTTAACTTATGGCTCTTTGATACATCACAATTAAACTTTCAATGATTTTTAAAGATTTAGTTATAATTTTTAACTACTTATGTAGTTTCTTGCTTTTTTTTTCAATCGACCTATACATTTATATTTAGACACGACAAACTCATTTATATATTATATTATTATAAAATAATATTATCTTTTAAGCGTCAACAACTATTAAAATTGCTAAAAAAACAGTGGTCTATTAACTTGCCAATATCCCAATGTTGCTACTATATAAAATTAATTGATCATTAACCATCAATTTTGTTTAGTAAATAAATTATCTGGCAGTTTCAACTAATGTCGAAAAACATTTTTTCAAACAAATAGTATGTGGAACAGCTCTTTGTTTCGTAAAATATAATCCTAAAATGGCTAATGAGGTTTGTGCCATAACATCATTTATATTTGAAAAATTATTAATACATTAAAATATGTATTTTTGACATGTGAAAAAAACAACATTCAAATAACAATATATTTTATAAAATATTGTTTTTTAATGCTGAGGTTTAATAAGTCCGTTATGCGGGTCTTGTGTATGTTGTTACGCTTGTATTTACCCGAAGGCGAGGCAGAGATGAACATCACCCACGTTTCTCCACTCATGCCGAGGCCTCATGTAAAAGGTGGCGAGTCTAATGCCATTTACCGGGCACCATTCCAAAAGCCGTGCTGGTAAGATGCTAGTATGTTTCAAGACAGAAAAATATTCAATAGCACTTTGCCCGGCCCGAGAATCCCCTTCTTATTATATTGGCAAAAGTTAGAAGGAATATTAATATTTTTTAAGTCTTCTAATTATTTTCTTTGATCATTTTTGAATGAGGTGCATGACCTTTACCTCGTTCATCTCAATGAATGCATTTTTTTAACATTTTAGGATTTCTGATGAAATACTCGCATAAATCATCTAATTGAAATTTTGTGTAGAGAAGCAATCCCGAAAGATTAAAGATCAGTATTCCGGATAAATAGCTTAATATTACATGTAAATAATTACAGACAATATTATATTTAATTATTATTAATTTAACAACATCGTATAATAAATATAACCTGATTCGCGATTAAAACATGTATAAAAATAATGCGTAACAATAAAATAAAACTATTTCACGAACCATTTTTGTTGTGCAGGTTTTGTTTTTAATCTTGCATTTAGCAGTGTAAAGAAATTCAGTATGTTTACTACAGTATAGTTTAAACTACAATCACTATCACTGGCACATGATCTATGAAAATGTATGTACATTAATAGTATATAGAATTAATAATTGCTTTAAAAATGTTGGCTTCTCAACTTTAACTTATGAATGAGAACATCTATTCGATAGAAAGTGTGAGAAAAGGCAACAAAGTTCACACACTGTGTACACATTTGAGTAAATGTAATTTAATATTTCATTTGAATTTGATTGTCGATAAATATGACTTATAAATGACTACTACAATTGCATAATCAATAAGGCATAATTATATATAATGGTCACACCTACTATTTCAAATTACATATATTTCTTATTTATGAGTAAATGCAAGTAAATCCCTAACAACCAGATCCGTAATTCCGTGCACAGTCGTATTTGTTCAAACCAGCGTGTGGCAAGACCGCTTTTATTCTGATTATTACAAGAGTAACTGTCTTTTAAGTACGTTTACAACAATGATTTATCTTGTGTTTTCATTATTATGAATATTACCTACATTTCAATATTTTAAACTCCAGTAGATACGTATACAATAGCACAAAAGCATTCTGTTTTCTGTAGCAGATACATTAGCGTCCTTTGGAGACATATAACGATAGTTTGAACATTAAGAGCAGCCGTAGAGTAAAAACAGGCTGTCTATCGGCTGATAGATTCGTCGTTTCCATAAACACTATGAAAATGAATACATTTATGACGTACACATAAAACACATCTTTATACTGTTGAAAAGACTGACTATCATGATAGTTTCATCAGCCGACAAAAAGACTGCGAGCTCTTAGACTCGATCCACACTTTTGTAAACAAAAAGCCTAGAAGTTACCTATATACACGAGAATATTGATATTATATACATTCTAAGAATTCAAGAAATCAATTCTTGACGAGTAGTCTCTTTGCCCACTACCCCCGACCATACAGTGATAGTGCTGTTAACGTAACGTGTAGAACGTATAAGCATGTTAGGGGCATACCGCCATCTGCAAAATATAATCGTGAACTCACGGTAGTCATCCAGTCATAACACGCTAGTTAGATGGTATGGAACTGCGTAGTGGGAAGTCTAAGAGGCACATCAGCGTGGATCGAGCCCCAAAGTACCTGGTGCTGTTTAGAATCAAGGGTCTCGCCGGGCCAGCTCGTCGTCGCCTATGATGGGCTTGCGGTCGTCGCCCTTGCCGCGGCCGAGGCGACCCACGCGGCGCGCTAGCGAACTCGTCTTCTCCACCGCGCCCCATCCGCCACTATGGCCGTTGTTGCTACCCGACCGCGACAGCAACCCCGTCACACCTTCGCCTAGCTTGCTGTGGTGGATCCCATACAGGAAGTATAAGAGAAGCCCTGAAAATGTTTCATAGGTATGCTACTTATACTAGTAAAACATAAATAAGGCGACCCAATCGGCTTTGTGACTGTTAAGGTATTTTCACCCAAAATATTTACATAATTTATTATGTAAAAAACTTATTTTTTACTTGTAAATGTATCGTTTCAAGAAACAATTAAAATTTTACTCTCGAAGAGGAACTCTAAATAATTAAAATATTCATTGATAGTAAATAAATAATGTAAAGAAACAATTAACTGTGTTTTTGTTTATAGCGTAGTATGACCTACTTACCAACAGTCATCCAAATACCAAAACGAGCCCAGGTCAGTCCGTTAAGATTGATCATGAGTTCCAAATTGAGCATAACGCTGAGAGCAGGCAGCAGTGGGACCCAGGGCACTCGGAAGGGTAATTTCATCGGGTTTTGTTGGTGAGCCCAGATTATTACCAAACCTGAAGAATAAAAAATATTCATATAAATTCCGACAAATAACAATTAAACATATAAAATTCAGGAAACAATAATGAAGTACATTTTTTTAAGTGTTCACCTGATGGGTAAGTGGCAACTGCAGCCTATGACTCCCGAGGACATGCATCTGCATATGCTGGCTATCACACCCTTACTTTGTAACACAAGTAGTGCGATCACCATCGCTTCACAGCATAAATATTTGTGACAATGGTACGTGTCTCGCCGCGGGAATCGAAGTTGTGACCTCACTTTTCGCCAGGGGTTCATCACCCTCTGCGTCTTGGAGATACGATTTTTTTGCAAAAATGAAATATTGTGATCTAATTTATATTCATCTTATTAGAAATCGCGGCAAAAGAAAAAATCTACTAATAAATATAAATAAATCCTAACATACGAAAATGTATACTTACATGCTATTATTATAGACACAAGAACAAAATCTGGTAATAATGCCCAGTGGCCAGCAGGTTCGGCCAAGAAGTAATTATGAAGACATAGGGCAGCGGTGGCGAGCGTGAACAAGTACACACAGCTGGTCACTGCTGCACCTGGTGCTCTACCTCCAGTGAGCGGCTCGAGCCACGCATATTCAGGACGCAGTCGACCCACAGTGAGCGCTTCAAACATCTGAAATCAACCATACAGAGACATTTTCATACAATTCTTCAACATAGGTAACAAAAACAGTCACCAGTTTTGAGATTCCTACCTCAGAAGATGAAGAACCTCCGTCAGTACCTGGTGTCCCGGTTGCTGAACTGTCTTCACGATCACCAGGGGAATCCAATTGTGGCACACCAAAATGTTTCTCATCAATAGTCGGCATAGGGCGATAACGAAGAATTATAACAGCAGCGCTTACTATCGTATATGCGAGCAACGTTCCAATCGACATAAATTCTACCAACTTTTCTAAGTCGAACAATAATGCTATAATAGCAGACGACAACCCAGATATAATAAGATTCCATATCGGTATTTGCGATTTATTATTTACATCACTAAAAAAACCAAACAGGAGTCCATCCGCTGACATTGCATATAAGCACCGTGGTAAAGAGAACAAAGATCCTAACAAAGTGGTAGTCATTCCGCATACGGCTCCAATAGCAATAACATATTTAGCCCAATCTGCATGGACCGACCTGAAAGCTGCTGGTAAAGCAGCCTCGGGATTAATACTTGTGTATGGAACCATTAATGTCAGAGCTAAGGCAACAAGAATATAGACTAATGCAACCATCGCCATCGACAAAATCGTTGCGATCGGAATCGATCTGGAAGGGTCTTTCGCCTCCTCGCTCGAGGCTGATATACTATCGAAACCCACGAAAGCGTAAAAACATGTTGCGGCCCCTGCCAGAACACCCCTAAATCCAAAAGGCATAAATCCTCCATTTTTCTCGGACCAATTTTCAACATCTGCATAATAAAATCCTAATGAAATGATCAGTGTTATCACTAGAAGATTTAGGATAGTAAGGGCGTTATTTATGTAAGCTGATGTTTTCACTCCAACAGCCAATATCAAAGATGCAACTATGCATATTAAAAATGCTAAAACATCTGGATATCTACTAAGAAGATTTTCTTGAAGTTCTCCCGTAATTGAGATGGTAGCGTTGCTGATAGCTCCTTCTAGCATTTCGTCTAAATATCCTGACCAAGCTCTAGCAACCGATGCAGCGCCTAAAATGACAGAACTCGTTATTTATTTGATTTATAGATGAAATATTATATTTATGTAAATTTTTACTTACCTATAATATATTCTAGTACGATATTCCAGCCAATAATGAAAGCCCAAAATTCACCAAGACTAACGTAAGTATATGCATAAGCGCTCCCGGCTCTCGGGATTCTTGTTCCAAACTCGGCGTAGCAGAGTGCAGCCAGCGTAGATGTTATAGCGGCAAGGAAAAAGCTAAGGGCTGTTGCTGGGCCTGCCATATGATTCGCTACGGCTCCCGTCAATACATATATTCCTGCACCAATCATATGTCCCACACCTAAAAAATCCAGTATTTATTTCTTGTCATTATAAAGTTGTAACTATAAAAACATAGTAATAATTGAAATACATACCAAGAAGTGTAATATCGAATGTCGATAGACACCGATTTAGTGGAGTATCTAAAGAATCACCATAAATAGGTTTGCGTCGATTCATTTTATGACAAAACCCTGATAGGACATGGCCCAAAATTTTATGCCTGGCGCCTGGCATATTTTCTCGATTTTGTTTACTTTGAATATAAAACCCTTATTATGAATCTGAAAAAACGAAATGCTACTCTAGTATAACCACCACTTAACAAATTTAGCTTTTTAGCTTTTCAGTTCACCTTACATTATTTAGGTAGGCGGTGTAAGAAAACTGGTCCTACAAAAATTTTTTTTACACGTCCGGGTATAGTATACACACACTTTGAATTGCTATGCACTACTTTTTTGTATTCTATTTCTACATTGGGAGGTTTCACGTACGGAGCTAGCTCGGCCAGCTGATATTTGTGTCTAATAACTCCGTGCCTGTGATACCAGCTGGCTATCACTGCGTCGGCGCGCGCATGCAATCGATTATTTGATGGCATTTATATTATTCAAGTTGTGTGTGGGCTTCGCATAGTATGACTTGGGAAAACATTTCAGGGTTAATTGTATATCTCGAAAGATTAAACTTGTAATCGAAATTGTACACTGAATTTTCACCATGTTCGCTACATCCTGTTAGATGAAATCTTGTCTTAAATGTAATAATGGATAAAATTATTTAGCATTAAAATTTACTAAAATTCATGCAGAACACGAGGAATTCGTTTTTGGCCTTTAAGACCGTATGATCAAGACGTAAGTATTTACGTCTTAAGAGGCTGCAGTAATTACTTTCAGTCAAATGAACTGCAAGTCTACGTACATATCCGTACCTAACATAAAAAAATGATAATATCCTCATAACCATGTAATTATTAATATTTTATCGGTGGAATAAAAGTAATAAATGTGTAAATTCAAGTTACTTTACCTGTTATGATTTATGGTATATTTATATGGGCATTTTGATTTTCACACACGCAGGCAGTGAATTAAGTAAGGAAACATAAGTAAACTATTGTTGGTATATATCACGCTGATTCTCCTGAAAATCAGTGATTACCTCTACCGTTTACCGTAACTCTACCTCGTCAATCAGCAGTTTTATTTTATGAAAATTAGAGTTGCCAAAAGAGCGTGCAATTCACCTGGCAGGAATTGTAACTTTAGAAATATGAGTAACCACACCAAAAATTCTTTCAAGTTCTTATGAGTGCTCCGGGGAATTGTTTGAGCTGGTGCCCACGTCGTCATTCCACCATCTAACCACTTCCCGAAAGACGAAGTTTCATCCACATCAGCTAGACACCTGGCGGGCCTCTACTGTTTGTTTTGCACGGAGTATACTGCCGTGAGCGTGCAAATTGTGGAATGTGCTTCCTCCTGAGGTTTAATCTGCAGTGTATGACATGGGTTCCTTCAAATATCGGTGGTAGAATCTATCCAGGTCCACCCGGTGAGTACAACCACCACACTTATTTCTGCTGCCAAATAGCTCTAATGAGTTGTGTTTCAGCCTGAAGGGTGTGGCAGCCGGCACGCACTGGAGACATGAAGCGACCATCCTAGCCCTCAAGAGTAGCAACGCACTTGTGACCAATTTCGAACAGAACGATAGCTCTGTATCATGAGCAGCAGTGATCTCTCAACATCAGGTGAACTGCATGCCAGTTTTCTAATCTCATTTTCATAAAAAAAGAGGTGTAAAACACGCATACAAGACCAGCAATATATTGGCAACTCCCCTGGTGTTGCAAATGTCCATAGGCGACGGTAATCATTCACGGTGAGGAACTTTGGAGTGGAACTTTGACAAAAAAAGATCTTTACTGTTTCAAATGTTTTAATGGCAATCTTATGTCACTTCGTAAATGCATACAAAATAATTATAACATAACACACCACTTTCTACAGATCTAAAACAAATAAATATATAGGTACATTCCTAGTTACTACTGTCAATTGTAGTTAATATTTTTTACAAAAAAGTACTAGTACCTTATAGTACCTATATCATCCTTGTCTATGTTTAGGAGGGAATCTCCCAATGTGCAACAAACAATAAATATTTGTGCTATGTACGAACCTGATTAATTATATTATTTTATAAATCTATCATATTATTAAAACTAGTATAAATTTAGTTTCTCTCAAACTTAAATAAGTAAATATTTATTTTTCTACCTGTATATCTAATTAAGTATCTCTGTTTACGTATGTTTGCTTTCAAAACTCACAGACGACAATTATTTTTTTGTCCCTACACATAAATGGATGAATAGAATGTAGTTTCATAAACTCCATAAAACTTAACTTATTATCCATATATTTTTGTACTTTAACAACCATCATCAGTAAGTAGCAATTTTTGTGCGGCGACCGGTAATTTTATTTATTATTATAATTTATATAGAAGTTGCCATGTTGATAAAATTTCCCATCCGCAACATCTGAATATACCAAAAGTAACGAACTCTACAAAATTTCTTCCCTTATTTAAGTTATTTTATGGGTTTGACAAAAATCCTTTCTAAGTCCTTATCTACTATAAGGGAGCTCCCTGCAAAATTTTATGTCATGATCTACCGATGTAGACATTGGGCTGTCATACAGGATGTTGCCTATAATTTCTAAATGTATTTTCCTGGAAACTTACTTCTTTTCGCTATATTTGCTATAATTGCTATAAATAGTCCTAGTGCATGCTTGCTATACATATATAATAATTAAATCTTGGAACGCAGTGTCATTTCACGACGCTTTATATATTATATATTTTCACCAAACCTAAACTGGAAACAATTAACCCATTTTAAAATATTTGTTCTATAATAGCACAGTTTTATTGATTTGCTGTGATATGCATTTTTGCAACAAAGACGCCGATCGAACTTTCGTAATGCAATGAAGAAAACACCATGAAAAAAAACCGAATTAATTGGCTTCGTTTGAATTATTTTCCTTAAAACAATTAAATAAATTCACATCTACCTGTGGTTGTGCACATGACCTATAAATCTTTAAATTAACAATAAATCCGTACTTATAATATTAACTAACAACTGGCTTGCACTATTATTATCTACGTATTCTACAATTGTACAATGTGATGGTTTTTCTGGCTAATTATTTTACTACGGTAGATTTTTGTTTTAAAATATCACTGGGAGGTTTCAGAAGTGGGAGAAATACTACATTATATTTTAACATTTTCCTAATTTAAATTATAAATTTTAGTAACAACAATATTATTTTTTAGTGTTTGCGAAACAGGTAATGTGATGGCGCAGACGTATTCAAAGATCAATATTAAATGCTAACAAACTAACAACAATGAGAAATCTTCATTTAAATATTAATTAACTGTAATTAATATGCAATGAATTGCTCATTATCTTGGGATCACATAAAATTAAAAAGAAAAGACATAATAATATAATCTAAAATTACAGAATTGAATTGTTTTATGAGGAAATTAAAATGCTTAAAACTATTTTCTTAAAGTGATACGCTGTTAAAAAAGTAGCCAATTTTTTTTTACCAAATTTTAAATAATTTGATATACGTCAATAACAGCAAATATGTATTTTGGTACAATATACATAAATTATATATATCTATTCGTAGTAAGTCAATAACATTAGTGAAATTGTAGAGTTATAGCAAACAAAAATAAAAATCTTACAATTTAAAAGAGAAACGAATTACTTTCGAAACTCGAATAGGTACGATATTAAATTCGATTTATCTTCTCTTCATTTCAAATTAGGAACACCACGTCATTAAATATGACGAGGTCAAACATTCGCAAAGTAGACAATAGAAAGATAGCGAATGAGTTTCACTGGGGTTCAATTTTTAAAATCCCATATTCATATTATACTTTAAAATTGTTAGAAAACCACAATATAGTCAACCGTGTCATAAATAGGTAAAAATAAATACGTATATGTATAAAAGATCTTAGAATTATTTTAGTAATGGTAGCGAGGTACCTACCGAAAGAATGGAAACTGACATTGTGCATGGTCGGACGGAGTGGAAATAATAACGTATATAGAAATATATAACTTTTCAGAAATATTTCAAATACTATAATATTCATTACATAACACAGGATAAATTGAAAATAATAGTCTCCACTGACCAAGATACTAGTATTTACATAATCATTTGGCACATTTAGCAACAAGGAGGTATTTATATTAATTACATCGGAAGGAATCGATATTCTATGCCATAAACCAAGTTTACAAGTGCATATCAACATACATAATATTTTTACTTATATATTATAATGAAGCTTTCAAAAATAAAATATGTATTTCTTCAATTATTCCAAAGATTTTGTGGCTCATTGCCCAGTAATTATGTGATGGGTAATTGAGTACAATGTATATAATATTATAAAAATATGACATGGTTCGGTTAGTGGCAATACTTGAAATTACAGTGTTATGGTAAGCAAAACTATATTATATTACATATATATATAAGGATAGTAGTAAGATATTTTTAAGCGTATACGCCAACGACAACAGCGACAAGCTAGCAACTTCCTAAACTGAGGTCCCAACCTCTCAGAAGTGCCCTTAGGCTGGGTCGTAATCCCTTGTTGTTTCCATGCATTCTTGCACTCTAAATTAAACTTCAGTTGTTCAAGATCCTCTGTCTAGCTAAGCATTTTTGCTGGCCACAAAAATCGACAAGGCCAAAAAAATTATACGACTAACAGCACTTAGTTATTTCGAAAAAAAAAAGTTAGCAAAATAATTACATATTTTATGTGTATGTTAGATGTTTATTTAGATAATAGAGGGCTATAGAAGTTTTTATGGGGCTATACAGAAGATAGCTACGTATTTTATGCAGGTTCGCGTAATATTTGGTGAGCACTGACTTGATTTTATTTCTTTTACTTGTACATATTAACACTCAGGATTTAAGCAAAGAAATATAATGATAACTAAGCTAAGCATGTAATAGAACCGCCCTGACATGTTAATAATATTTAATGTTCATAGGCGTATGTGCCGTATGAAGTCAGCTTTACGAGTAACGATTTTTATAAATCCCTGCGTACTGCCGCCACCGAACCATAGTAGCCAAGCTTAATAAACAAGTGAATAATTGTGTAGGTAGTAAATTAAAAAGCCAAAACAGTAAGAAAATACACAATTAAATGATATGTTCAGGTTTCAGTCTTAGAAAATATAGCGTTTTGGTATTATTTATACTAATATAAATATAAGAATAAATAGACTTGCATATTAAATTGCTTTTAAGTAATTAAGTTTAGCACCCGTACCCTTCCGCATTTTACATGACGGCAATTGTATTTTAAGAATGGAAAATACTACTTATAATAACTTATGATAGTTATAAAATAAGTAAAAATAAAATTGAAACAACTTGGGAATCATTATATTAAACATTGGAAGATAATTTTATGTTCATATAATAGAGGTCCGTTTGCTGCATTGGTAAAAAAGAATCTCGAAAATTATACGTATAACAAAAGTTATAATGTTAATTAAGTATTACTAAAATAAAAATACAAATACACCAAGTGTTAATAGTCTAGATGTGTTTAAAATTAAATCAGTAATATTTACGATCTTTGTGACAATGGCTTTATAGTCTGGTCAGATTATAGGAAGGCCAATACAAGAAGACAATACATTGTGACTGGTGTTGTTACTGTTCTTAAAAAAGCGACACAAAATGACAAAACAACAGACAGGCATGTCAAACTAACATGTCATTCGTGGAACAAATAACGAAATACTATCATAAGACGTTACCTTCAATAACTCGTTCATTTGTCCTAATAGAGGTTTCCTCTTATTATATTGTATTACGCCGTGTGAACGAATCCCACATACGGGACATAAATATTACAATAATATAAACATTTACATATTATTACAACTAACATTATGGTTATTTTTATTAGTTACAAAAATAAAACTAAAACAACTGATATACATCAACCACCCGATCTTCAATCGTTCAATGAAATACCTGTGATTTTTATACACAAATTATATAATGTTATGTACTAATAAACTTGATTACTCTAACAGATGTATTCAATCATACAAGTATGATATATTTATATGGATGACAAAATGGTCCCTGCGTCTAAATCCGTTCGGCAAATTTATGAAAGCAATAAAATGGATTCTCAATTTGTTGACTAGAACACAATGTAAAGTGCACTGTACCAAGGGCTGTACCTCATTTATAAATAATAAAATTGTAAAATATTACAATTCACTAAATTGCTAATTAAAGCAACATATTTTCACAGTCATGCTTCATTTTTCTCTTTCAAGCGTATACCTAAATTGTAAATCACCGCAACTACAATTTAAGTTTAAATGATTATTTAACACAAACAAAGCATTACCTATTAGTTTGGGCAATGGCATCATAATCTGCGTAGACACTACGAAATGAAAACGCACTAATACATTTAGAACTTTAGAAACCGTAATTGGGGATAGCTTGGTTATACAATAACCCAGATTATATTGTTAGATCAAATTGTATTTACGTTCATTAAACACAACTGGCCAATGAAGGCCAAAAGTAATAAAATAAAGTTAAATTTTAACGTCCCAACAGGCTACCCTTAATTTATATTTGTTTTAGATATTGCCTACAATCAGTGAACGTTATACATTAATAAAAATGTTAGCGCGCATTATGAAATGCACCATAATGGTAAATATTTAAAAATTACAACTACTTAGGTCGCTGAAGTAAGATCATACATATAGGACACAAGTAAATATATTTTAAAACTTTTTACGCATAAATATTAACTAATAACCCACAAAACAGGATATTCTCTAATTGTACCTACAAATTTATCAGCTGCCCTGATTTACGACAATAATAAGTCAGTGCCACTTGAAACTCGAAAGCCCATATTAAACTACTAATATTGTTAAAATCAATTAGTCCCTCGAAAAGCTTAAAAGGGATTGAATAAGAAATGTGATCAGTAAATGGGTATTGAATCAAGTACTTAATTGCCTTAAAATATTCATTCGGACTACATTGAAAATGTATTTTTCTGATTATCTGATAAAAAATAGTCGCATGCCATTTATAATCATAACTGTTATATATTAATAATAACTAATTCATGCGTATATATTAAAAATGAAATTAAAATGACATAATTCGAAAAATGTGTACTAGGATATTATCTTTACGGCAGGTAAACTAAAATGAACGGAGGATTTTCCGCTACGAAATAAGACTAATAAAATCAATTTGATCGTACAATGGATCTAATTGGGAGCACATACGACATGAATTTGAGTCGTTCATGTAATAATTATCTTAATTAAAAATGTATGAATTAGGATGACTAATGTATACGTTTTTTATGTAATAGGTTATCGATATGTTATTCAATTATGAGACTTGTTTGAACATTATTCCTAAGAAGTGCCTATATATAATGACTACAACAAGAGAGCAATAAATAATGGATTAATGAAACCAATAAATGAAGTTCCACTGTTATTACACTCACTGTCGTGTCCCGAAGACGATGAAGACTCACCATCGAAGACTACATAACAATGAGCATAATATTTAACTACTGATTATTTCCTCAAAGACTCGCAACAGCTTCCTGTTTTACCGTTAAATTCAATACCCTTAGTAAATCATATCTCCCATTAAAAATTTAGAAATCCACCATATTGTTAAATATACATATATTTAACTATTGAACTTATTCTGCAACATTGCAGAATTATTTGTTTCCGCAAATATGCGTGATCGAATAAAAATTTTATGTGCTCATTTAAAAAAACCTAAACCTGATAAGACAGATGAAGAGAACTTTACATGCTTTGTAAATTCATGATTGTCTTATATTTAAAAGTTGTCCTCGGCTTTGGTATCTATTGAGCATTACGCAATGATTACATTGAAATATAACATTTCATTTGATTAACCATATTTGTTTAGCATATATACCATAAAACTTCGTTTGAGTAATACAAGGAATAGTTTAATATTTTAATTAATTTTATATTTAATTTCATCAGTAGAAATGGCCGCGTATGAAAGAACTCGACACACATTACACAAGTACATTTAAATAAATCCCCGAGTCGAAGGCTTACTATTACAATAAAAATGGAAGCGAAAGTAGCTACTTCAATCCTAGCGACTCTAATAAGACGTCTGTTTCCCACAAATTAATGTAATTCGTTTTC
Organism: Choaspes benjaminii; assembly: GCA_018248235.1. Lineage (NCBI taxonomy): Eukaryota > Metazoa > Arthropoda > Insecta > Lepidoptera > Hesperiidae > Choaspes > Choaspes benjaminii. The sequence continues at coordinate 19,149 of DWIE01000159.1, forward strand.
CTTTTTATCATTACACAATCTTTCCTAAAAGCTAAATCAAAATCTTACTTACAAATAGGATTCCAGTGAGAAAATGTGAATTCTGAGTTGAAGAATTATTCTCTTGATATTTCTGCGACTTTATTGCGAGGATAATTTTTATTTACTAGACATTTTTCAAATGTGATTGAGATTATTGAATAAAAATTGGATTTTCGGTTAATTTAACGTAAATAAAAACCGGTGGGTGGATGTTAAGAAATAATTCTATCGCGACTGATTTTGTCGGTTAAAGATTTAGTATGTACAATTGATATCAAATCTATTTTCTTATTCTAATTTAACCTACATACTTCTGAACGGATTTTCATACGGTTTTCACCAATAAATAGAGTGATTCATGAGGAAGGTTCGGGTATATAATCAATTAAGGTTTTGTGTAACCTGACCGAAATATTACCATGATTGTTGAAGAGGCATGCGACGCTTGCGACTAGCTCCCCCCGTTTAAGCTTCGTACAACTTCGGCTACGATCGGAAGTAGCAACTTCTGCCTCGGGATTATCTTATATGTTAATACGTGAATCGAAAACTTTTACCCTTATAAAGAAAATTAATGAGATGGAGGAGTGTGAAATTTGGCACAGTTAAAGTTTATATAGACAAAGAGTGAAGAAATTAATATTTTTACAAAACATGCATTATAAATTAAAATAAATTGGTAACAAAAACATTACATACACCACTGCGTGTGAAACACACATAGTTGTTCAATGTAATACGTATACTCTTTTGTTTTGTGTTAACACTATAAAAATGGTCGAATTTCGACCACGAGGCGACCGGTAGTATTTATCATTTTCTCACTTTTAACCCATTCCTAACGGATGGTTTTGGAATGATTCCATTTATATTTTGGCAAGGTTCCATAATGCATAATGAATATGGATTTATTTATTTTTGTTTATAGCGAGCATTGTGGTAGATGATCTGAGACGATAGAAACGTTTTGTAATGGACTTGGATGATAGACAATTGTTTTTTGCCGAGAAAAAAAAGTTTCTAGCGCTGATTTTAATGTAAGTGTTAAAATAAATTTCGGGTAGTAGCAGATTCACGTCCGTGCATGTTAGCTTCAGGTGCATTATTCACTATGGCCCAACACGTTCCATGCTGACGTCAGTCACTCAAAACTCTTATGCTGAACACGAGGCGTTTGATCTATGTTTGCCACATCTGTGATAACAGGTGTCATGGGCTGCAGTAGCCACTTACCATCAGGTGGAGTGCAAGCCTCTGTTACTTCATTAAATAATAAAAAGGCTTACCAGGATAAGTGGTAGTAAGACCTCCGTGGCGCAGACGGTGATGAGCCGCTTTGCGAAACGTGGGGCCACGGGTTCGATTCCCGCGGCGAGACGAATTTTTCAAATTTGTTTCGTGTCTGGAATAACCTTACGGGTGGCAGAACATGAATATGTTCGACTGGGTCGGT
>DWIE01000160.1:0-20521 GCA_018248235.1 Choaspes benjaminii
AGAGTAGTTTCTAGACCAACTATTACGGTTTTGAACCTCGATAGGCTACATTATCCGCCGATACAGGGTGTATTTTAAAGCAGCAATATTTAAAATTTTAAATACCCCCGAACATGCACGCTATATAGTAAAGGAGCAATATTTTAAACTGACAAGTCGCTGGTTGCTAAACCAATTCCAAGATACATATTATAAAAGTTATTATCTAGTTTGGAAATTTACATGCTAGTTTATTCGAACAGTATCGAGATCTCGAGAGAGTATTGCAAAATATTTTATGCTTTTAGTTCCAAATTTAGTTACTAGACGTTTATTTTGTATATATGTACACACATACGTATGTGCGCGTTTCTCTATTTAAGTGGAAGTAAATTTAAACATAGTTTTTTTAATATAAACTCAGCAAAAAATACATATTTAGATATAATCATATTATAATGACCCAATGAACATAAAAATTTCGTTTTTCACAACTTTACCTTTATAATGAAGAATGATTTCATATTTCCATTATAAAGGATTACCTGATCCTCTTACGTGGATCAAACAGTTCGTTAAGTCTAGAATTGCATTGGACAGAATTCATATACGTTCATCATATACGTTTAGCAAGGTGTTTAAAAGTTTTCATATCGTTATTTTATATCAATGTAGCTTTAAAAATGTTTGTTATAATTCACAATTTCTCTTTAAATTTGCCTTATGACAAGTAATTACCGTCCAAAAAAAACATGCTACTTGAATTCTGTAAAATCGTTTTTTCCCTTGGCCACGTTTAAAATGTTTGCATTAGCCAGATCATTCATAATTTACTTTTTAACATTTATGTTTGCCGCCAATTTCCAATTTAAAATAAAGAACGAGACAAAAGAAACGCGCTATGGATACATGAAATGTATCTGCAATGGCAAACTAACACGAATTCTAAAAGAATGAAAGTTGCTCCACCAAAAACTAGTATACCTACTTTTTACCCACAAATTCTACATAGATTAGAAATAGTCTTGCAGTGTAACCGCGCTGTGGAGCAAAACATTTTTTCAACAACTGATACTCATAAATATTTCATATCTGTATACAAAACCGTTACATCAAGGCAATCGACTTACACACAAATTCTTAATTTACATACTAGTACATAGTAATAGTGCTAGTATTATTCGCTCGTGTTAATACATTATTTTATTCTGGCTAGTTCTATTCCGCCCGGTCTTGGAGAATGATAAAGTTGGTTGAATTGGGAATGGGATCCATTTCGGTGGCGCGCTCTTATCGAGTCGCCGCATTAAGTATGCGTCACTTGCAAGACTATCGTTATAAAACATTCAGCCTTCTTACTTCGTCGCTACTGGCTACCTACTCTGTGTTTATTTTTATTTTTGCACATCGGTCTGCACAAGCTACAACTCTGCATACTGAAATAAATTTACATGCATAAGCAACAGTCTCCCATTGCGGTATGTATTACAATTTGTTATTATTTGCGCAAAATTAAAGCAAACTTCATTAGCGTTCACGTTAGCACACTATTTCCACTCGCTGTTGAGTTTGTTCAATTTTGTGACAAATATAATTAATTAAATATTATATTGATGGTACAATATATCCAGTGTCACTGGAGTGAGGTCCAGAACAACTATTTCTGCTGTGAAACAACTCTTATGAGTTGTGTTTCAGCCTTAAGAGTCTGTGAACCGACTCAGATAGAATACCTGAGAAGACCAACTTAGCCCTCGGAAACAACAACTGGATTTGTACTGAGTCGGGTACGGTTGTCATGGGCTACGGCGATCACTTAAAGCAGGTGAACTGCATTCCAGTTTGCAACCCAAATGTTCTTAATATAAATAAAAATAAATTTTAAATATTTTCACTACACTCCATATTTTATAGGAGCGCTTTCCCCGCGGCTTCACTCTTGTCATACAGACTTTCATCACCCTTTTCACCACCTTAGAGGTTGAATCTCCAAAAACCTTCCTTAGTGCTCACCTACAGCGTAAAGGGATCCTCTATGCAGATTTTCACGGTCCTAGCCATAGTAGTTTTGTCTGCAATGATATATCAGTCAGACAGTTATTCTTTTAAATATGTATTTCAAATAAATCTTTTATTAACAATTGGCTGTCACAATTTCCAAATATTTCAATATTTAAAATGCACATTAAGATATTTGTTTTATATAAACTAACCATTGTCTATTTTGGTTAAACCCCAAACATCAAACATGTCGTGTACATTATTTCATCTTTATAGTTTCAGACAGAAGACACTTAAAGAACGAAACTAGATATATTTCGGCCGGGACTTGTTTCCTGGACTAAAATTCTTCCTTTTAATAATTTCTTACTGGTATTTGTAATTTATTATTTTATTTTTCTCTAGATCATTATTGTCCGTAACTTAATAAAACAGAAGCCTTTCTTGCTTTGCATTGAAATTCTAAAGTCAATGCAATTTCACTTATAACATAAACGAAAACCAGCACATGTAGAATTCGATACTTGGTCTTAGGAGTAGTACCGCATGTGTACATACATACACAACTGTCATATGCTGCAATAACTCTTAGCCATAGCATAAAATGCTTATAAAATATATACATTACTTAAATTATTTTTCAAAGACCAAATCTAGAAACAAGCCTGCTAAATTACGCTTTTTTATAAATAAGTTGTCGCCACACTCACCCACTACTCACACAAATATACCAGTCATCTATTTTTATATATTATTATTAAGAAATGTACTAATAAGCAATATCGAAACTTTGTAAAACCCATTTATTATTATAACAGTGACACTGCAATCATATGGCAAGCTGGGATAATCCCTGTGATTGGATTACGTAAAATTAATTAGGTTTTCTTTTGTTTATTTTCATTAATTATAATTTAAACCTTACGCTCAACGTAACATTTAATTTCGATTGCAATTTGCATTTTATATGCAACTATAAAAGTTATCTTTTATTAGATCGTTTAGGGAATTGTTTATATTGTTGTTAATAGTTTCTTGATAGCTGCTCGCTCCTCGAGTTTGAGCCAATAATTTGATTAGACGATCTTGCACAGATGGATAATATTCCTTCGTTTATATATATATTACCCTATAATTGGAACCAGGAATTTAGGGTTGTCAGGCTCGTCATAATATTTTATTGTAAATATAGAAAATTCTATACAGGATTATGTCATGTTTGAAATCTGATGTTACAGATACAAAAACTAACAATAATTAACCTCATCCCTACTAGAAAAATGCACTTTGCGGTCATGGCGGAATAATTTATTGCCATCTCTGAAAATCTCTTCGACAGCATACGAGCTTTTCGGCAACAATGCAGGCTGCATTATATAAACCTTGTATTTTAGCCATAAAGTCATTTTTTATGAAAATGACAGCAACAAACGGGCATGCAGTTCACCTGATGTTGAATGATCACTGCAGCCCATGACAACTTTAATCGACTCGATACAGAACCATCGTTCTGTTCGAACTTGGTCACTAATGCATTGCTACTCTTGAGGGCTAAGATGGTCGCCTCATATATCCTGGGTGTGCCGGCAGCCACACCCTTCAAGCTGAAACACAACTCATAAGAGCTATTTCACAGCAGAAATAAGTGTGGTGGTAGTACTCACGGGCGAACCTGGACAGATTCTACCACCGATTATTCCAGACAAAGAATTAATTTTTACTTTATATTTTATTTATTAATTCTGTTGTAACATCTTAAAAATACAATCTAATTAAATGAATATAACTAAAACCTAAAAATTAAATATAACAATAAAACTATACTTATCCTCGCTTCAGGTGACCATAGGGCTGGCGGCTTTTTGTCTCAAAGGCCGTCCAACAAGTCAATGCCGCCCGCGTCTTGGGCACTATGCCTGTGTATATATTGGATGAAATTGTTTTGTAGTATTTATAATTAATATGATTTTCTAAATTTATTAAACTACTTAGTAACTACAGTAAGGCGTCTGGACATCTGAAGTTAATTTATTATTTCTAAACGCGCGTTTACCGCTTGTCATGTGAACGAGCCTTAATGTTCGCAGAAACAAATATTTTTATAGTGGAACATTAGAAAAGACAATTTTCTCGTTTACACTTAGTATCAGGTAGAGTGCAGATCCGTGTGCAACGTCATAATATAAAACAGCTATGTAATACAGGTAGAAATTTGGGTACATTGGTAACCCTGGAAATGACCTAAAAGCGACGAGCGTCTGGAGCCTTTTAGCTTGTCTCACTTCAGAAATAGACACCGCGCCATCTCGTAAAACTACGAATTTCAATAGCATAGTGGATGCCGTTTTAGTCTTTTCAAGCTCCCCTAGATAAACTGAAAAGGTTCAATTCAAATTGAATACGTTATGAACTGGTCATTATTTTTTTTCCACGATAATTATTATATTTACTTTTTTACAGCTTAAGTGCAATTGTACATATGAAAACTGAACATAAACTGCAAACGGGCTTATAATATATGAATGATAAAAATATTTTTTTTAACCAAAAAACTCATTTAAATTGAAATACCCAATTAAAACGTTTAACATACGTTTACCAATGCATAACCGGATCGCAATTGTACCTGTTCACGAATTTTATCACGTTTCTTTCTTAATTACTTCGAAAACAAAGGTTATGATAATAAATCAAGAGACGATAACAGTTAAATAAAATGATAACTGAATAATGATTGATAACAATTTTACTGATATGCAAACCCACAATACAATAATTATGTAATATTTATCGACAGTGCTACTTTATACGAGCTGATGTGAGTTATTAAACAAACACATTTTTCATACTATTCAATTATACTTTAATTAAAGTATAGATATTAAAAAAAATGGTATAAAAATCCTTAGAAAAAATTAACTGAAACTTATAGTCCACATTTCCCGTATTTAAAATTTTTGTCGTTAAGTGTAGTTACGTTGTCTTATTTTTGTTAATATTTATTTTGTGTTATTTAAATAGTTTATTCCGTCCCGCTCTACTTGTGGTTGTAGTGTTATAGGTAACATTAGTTCAATTTGTTGCAGATCTATGAGCTAGCCCGATGAAGTCGTGGGGCGAGTCGTTGGGGCGCAACGCGTCGGCGCACTTCTCGCGCGTGGGGTGGCTGCGGCGCGCGCTGCTGCTGCTCGCCGCCGCCGCGTGCACTGCCGCCGCGCTGCTCTACTGGCGACAGCAGGCCGACGACCGCGACCACCGCCCGCTGCACAACCTGTACGCGTAAGTTCAGACTGAAACACGAATATTTGTGACACCTCGCGTGTGGGCTTTGTGACCTATACTGCTGCTCGATGCCGCCGCAGGCCGACGACCGCGACCACCGTCCGCTGACAACCTGTACGTGTAAGTTGCTGACTACCGAACGAATATTTGTCACTTTTCGCATGTGGGGTCTGTTCCCTCTGCAGCTGTCGCTTACCGACGCTGTGTATATTTGGTGACAGTAAGTCGACGACAACGAGCACCATCCGCTGCTAACCACTAAACTACACGAAATCGTTGACGATATCACGCGTGTTCGTTACTTCCATATCTTATATATGAGCTAGCACTCTACTGATAAGCCTAACTGTCTAATTTCTATAACTAATAAAAAAGATTTAAACTACGTTTATTCAATTATAATGCAGTGCCTTTGGGAGAAGAAGTTAAAAATAATTTGTAATTTTGCTCTTTTTCAGGGGCATCGACCCACAGTGGACATGGATCTGCCGAAACGATCGTTGCGAACGACTGCCTGCGTCGGAGTCGTCGATATTGCAATCACTGCCTACCTGCAACATGCTCTGCACCTCGACACAGCTGTGGCCGCAGCCGACCGGGCCTGTCACGTTGGCTACCGCCGCAGTACCCGTACGGGCGGACGGCTTCTCGCTATATGTCACCGCGTCACCATCCAGAGAAGTCTCGGAACACCTTAACGACGCTTTTGCATTGATGAAGGAAGACTTACGTTCCCTCGAAAAAAGCGCTATGTCTGAAAAAAGAAATGATATAGGAAGTGCCCGCGATGTCATAATCCGCATAGCCGTAAATGGCAGCAGCGACGTGCGATTACGCCTTGACACCGACGAAAGTTACAAGCTATCGCTGCGACCTACTGGCTACGATTTAGTTGTCGATATCACTGCCCGGACGTTCTGTGGAGCTCGGCACGGCCTCGAAACACTCTCGCAATTAATCTGGCTGGACCCTTACGCTGGTTCCCTACTTGCCTTAGAAGCTGCAAAAGTAGAAGATGCTCCACGATTCCATTATAGAGGCCTCCTTCTGGATACCGCAAGAAACTACTTCCCAGTTGCAGAACTTATACGTACAATTGACGCAATGGCAGCTTGTAAACTAAACACATTCCACTGGCATGCCAGTGATTCACAGTCTTTTCCATTGAGATTAAATAGTGCGCCGCAATTAGCTCAACATGGAGCGTATGGACCGGGTGCAATATACACGTCAGAAGATATTCGCGCAGTTGTCCGGAGGGCTCGATTACGTGGCATTCGTGTTTTAATTGAAATTGACGCACCAGCACATGTTGGGCGTGCGTGGTCGTGGGGTCCATCTGCAGGGCTCGGTCATCTCGCACATTGCATCGAAGCAGAGCCCTGGAGCGCATTTTGTGGTGAACCTCCATGTGGTCAACTCAATCCACGTAATCCGCACGTGTATGATCTATTAGAACGCGTGTACACAGAACTCATTCAACTTACGGGTGTCGATGACATTTTCCACATCGGTGGTGACGAAGTTTCTGAAAGGTGTTGGACTCAGCACTTTAACGACACGGATCCTATGGATCTTTGGCTCGAATTTACTCGACGGGCGATGCATGCACTTGAGCGTGCTAATGGAGGGAAAGTTCCCGAGCTAACGCTCTTGTGGTCGTCGAGGTTAACGCGGTCGCCATACCTTGAGAGGCTAGATAAAAAGCATATAGGTATACAAGTGTGGGGGGCGTCTCGGTGGCCCGAATCGCGAGCGGTTCTCGACGCGGGTTTCCGGTCAATAATATCGCACGTGGATGCGTGGTACCTCGATTGCGGCTTCGGATCGTGGCGGGATAGTTCAGATGGCCATTGCGGACCTTATCGATCATGGCAGCAGATTTATGAACATCGACCGTGGACGGAAGAGGCCCCGACTGGGGCGACCGGAGCTGAGCCGTGGCGTGTGGATGGCGGAGCGGCGTGCCAATGGACCGAGCAGTTAGGACCGGGAGGGCTGGATGCGCGCGTGTGGCCTCGCGCCGCGGCGCTGGCTGAGCGGCTGTGGTCCGACCGCCCGGAGGGCGCCGCCGCCGATGTATACCTGAGATTAGATACCCAAAGATCAAGGTTGGTTGCGCGAGGAGTGCGAGCCGCGCCGCTGTGGCCACGCTGGTGCTCTCACAATCCACACGCTTGCTTGTAACCACAATGGACATAAATTGAACCTCCCGCACGGGTATATTGATTACGTTAAGTTCGGTATTCTTAGAAATCAAATTACATGTGGAACATTGATTTAAAAAAAAAACAGGAAAACAAGACGGTTTATTTTGTGGCTATTTCAATATTAACCGTTTGAAACGCACTTGTTAAATTTACAAACGCTACATTGTAAACGTTATTGTTGGTGTGCTTATTGGGAATAGTTTTAAATATGAATACACTTTAACCCATAGCTTTAACCTTATTTAAATAGCCGAAAATAACGTTGATCGGTATACGAGAATGACCCAGCAGAAACGCAAGAGGTTTTAAAATAAATTTATAAAGACGTCATTAGTACCTAATTTAAGGGAGTAGATAGAAATTGTATATCGAATAAATCGGAAAATAATAAATCATTAACCTGTTATATTATACTATAAGTATGTTATGAATATATGTTGTAACTATTTGTTTCAATATGTGATAGGAATTGGCTATTAAAATTATGAATATACGACACATGTTACATAGTATATCATAAGCAAACATTATCCAAACAATTGTACTGCCATCTTTGTCGCAATTCAATTATTTATTAAGTTTTATTAGTAGTAACTAAATGTGTAAGTAATCTATAGGATACGAATGAGTTATGTACATAATAAACGTAAATAGCTTTAAAATAATAACGTGTAAAGACATAGATGGAGATTAAATTTAATATGCACAATTGTTGTAGTATAAATAACTGCTAATGAATAGAATAGCAATGGAAACACATTATATAGAACTAACAAGTCATAGATCATGTGCATCTGCGTTACACGTATCCATTATATCTACATGTTTCTTACCACTGTAATATTAGAGGACGTGATAGCACAAACGGGCTTTATTAAAATTCGAAGTATCGCGAAAGTGTAACTAAGTAACTATTAAAAGCTGACTTCAGATTCATTTTCATTATTTTCACAATTTTCCTACTAATCTTACAACCCAAAGTTCTGCTATTAACATGTCTGTCTGTCATGTCTGTAAATAAAAATGATCCGCATAAATTAGGCTTCTCATCCTTATCTGTAAATTTGTCACTAAGACCGTTATTGCTCTCACGGCCTGAATTAGTCTGCACGAAACTTTACAATGTATTCAAAATTAATCCAGTTGTCTATTTACTACTACCCAATAAATGTACGCTAAAATTTAAAATAAAATCTGTGTGCTATAGAGGAGTGTGACACCACTAAATGTTTGCCTTTAGCTATGCAATATCTTTGTCTATGTCTGAGTCATCGAGCTGTGAATAATCCTTCAAAATGACAGCACCTGGTAAAACTACAATAACATGTTAATAATATTCTCTTTTATAATCACCTCTATAAAAAGACTGTAAACACTTCCAGTAATTATAAAAGAAAATTTATTATTGCTAACTTTTATTGAATTCATCAAATTATTGAACACATGAAGGTGTGAAACTAACAATATTATTATATTTTGTATCCTAAATTTTGTTATGATTTTTTTTTTGGAATTTTATTTCGATTACTCCATAGATATAAATAGTTGCTGTTTCGATTCGACACTGAGAACATACTAAGGTTTTTGTTAATATAATTATGACACTACAAATAGTACTTGACAATCACCTAGCATATACTAAAAAGTAACCTTATGGTAAGGTCTAGTATATTAATGGGCTGAGCTATTGAGCTACTGAATAGTAAAATGGTCCATATGCTCTGTTGCACAAAATAATATACAATACCATCCATCAGTATCTCAATAAAAATGCAGTACCGGACTAAGTAATATCTCAAAAATCGTCAAAGGACATATGTAGCGAAAAAACTTGAATATGATTATTATTATTTACATTATATAATACATTAATTGTATTCATATTCCATTTTCAACGAGACATAATGGCATAACGAACTAGATATTCCGTATCTATTAAAGCACTATGCATTGTAATACAGAAAGAATAATAACTATATTATTGTGGTTAAATTGACCGGTGATTGAAATGTTGATTGTCATGTTGTAATGTGTAATGTAGGTACATAATGAATGAATTACATGGCGTAGTGTATTAGTTGTCAAAATATGATGGACTTACTCAGTGTGAGTTGGAGATAATTATAGAAGCCTTTTTCATCTACGAAGAGGAAGTCTTGAGGATAGCAGAGGCTACATTGGTGTATAAGGTTAAAAAGCATGATTATAGGATAAAGATTTCAATTTTATATGGTACCTATACTTTATTAAACTTGAACTGCAGAAATTTAACACCTACTATAATGATATGCAACGTCAAGAGACTATGTAACAATAATAATATATAGAAAAGAAATGATGATAAATATCTATATATTAATATGTGAAGCGAAAACTTTGTAACCCTTTTTAAGAAAATTATGCATACATAGGGGTGTGAATTGGACCCAGTTAAAGTTTATATGAGAAGGAGTGTAATATCTATATAATAATATGTGGAACGAAAACTTTGTAACCCTTTATAATAAAATTATGCGTACATAAGGGTGTGAAATGTGGCCCAGTTAAAGTTTATATTGAGAAGAAGTGCAATATTTCAGTATAATATGCATTGGAAATACATTTGATTGTTTAAAAAACATCACACATACTACTGAGTGTGTACACCGTACACAAACACATACTTGACTAATATGTATACTCTTTTGTTTATCCACAATGTTTGAATTTCGACTACTGGGTGACCTCTAGTTAATAATAAATAGGTGGTCAGTGCTAGTTGGCCTGCAGTTGGTACACATATATAGGATATGGTTGATAACGTAATTAATAACATGTAGTAGCAATGTTGGTGAAAAGAGCAAAGCCGTGTTTTATTAAAAGTCATGAACATCATAATGCTCATATTTGATAGTTTTTTTCAACAAGACGAGCAAACGAATACGCAGTTCACTTGTTGGTCACTGACACCCGCAACCGACAAATCTGACGCATCACTGATCGAAATTAAGGGATTAGGTAACCCATTTCAATAAATAATATAATTATAACAAAACCATCTATATGTTAGTCACGTTAATTGTTTTTATCTTGGTTATATTTAACTTAGTGTTACTCTTACCGTTCTAAGCGACGATGAATTACGTTGTACTATTGTAATTAAATACGTAGGAATATTGAATTTCCGCAACACAGAGTAAGGCCATCCGTAGGTACAATGTATATTATTGTTTGATTACAATTTGATTATATTAATATGAAAATGTATTTGTTGTTGTTATCACAATATGATTACGTTAAACCATTATTTTGTTTGATCTTAAATCATTTTAATTTTATTTTTGTAAATATAGTTAACGATTTTGTATATTGAGAATTTGAGATTATTTATTTTGTACCGATTGTTTTGAGGCCAGGTTATTGGACAATGAATGAAATGATTGACGAAAATGAATTGTCATATTGCAGTTTAGAGCTTGTATGTAGGTAGTCCCTTTAAAGGTGTATTCATTGTGTAATCCTAGCAACAAACAGGCACAATTTTGTACATTTTTCTAAGTAATGTTTGGTGCTACAGTGATTTATGTGGTGTACTTGTATTAAATAAAAATAATGCTGTAATATTATTTTTTATTTCGTCTTCATTAAGACTGAACAACACCAATGAAGTGAGATTATTTGGTTTTTCTCCTAACTGATCTACGATTTTTCGTTCGAAGACAACCAAAGATCTCCTAATCTATGGTATAGAGATCATATTAATTTAAATGAAACAGGCAGTAAGGAAATAAATTAATAAAATTTATTAATGAAGCAAGTAGTGCAATAGCATTGTAATATTTCGGTGGGTTGCAACTGGCAAGCGGCATCATTTTTTCTTGAAAATGTTGCTTAATCTTCGACTGCGTGGAGTGCCTTCGGTGTCTGTTTTATTGGAGCGGAATAGCGAGCGGATCCGTGACGGCGTGCCCGTCTTGCGCGACGCGTTCGGCTCGGTTTCCACTCGCATAGATTCACGCAACTCGGAATCCGTAGCTGAAAGCCTGCCAGCCTGCTTACTAGGCGTAGGGGGCCCTGGCTTCTTGTATGCGATGATGCCAACTTCCTTCCGCTGCTGCTTGCCCCCCAAAGACATTTTGGAACCTCCAGGGCACTTGATATCATCTTCCTGCACGGCCGGGACGAACTGCGTCTCGGCCGGGTAGGAGCTCTTGAGATGCGGGGGACACAGCGAGTTCCGGCGCTGCAGCTCGGAGAGGCGCTGCGCGGGCGGGCCGGGGGGGGCGGGGGGGGCGCGGCGCGGCGTGCGCGCCAGCTCGCGCAGCCAGCGGTTGTCGAACACCTCGCCCTCCTCGTCCGACATGTGCAGCCCGCGGCCCTCGGCCTTTTTGCTTGTATTAGACGTCACGGGGAGGGAGCGGAGGGAATGTGTGTCGGAAGGCCGCGACGGTTCTTCTTGTGTTGGCATCAGACCAGACGAGTGGACGTGCTGTAGCGACATTAGCGAGCCGGACTTCTGTTTCCTGCGCAACCACTCCGCCTCGTCCTGCTTCATGAGGAACCGCTCGCCCATGTTCCACAGCTCCGTGGAGAGCGTCCTGATGTGCTCCTCGTAGGCGCGGCTCGAATCCGCCAGCTTCTGCCGCGTCCGCCGCAACTCCTGCTCCAACGACACCAAATCCTCCCTTTGCTTCTTCATTAACATGTCTTTTTCCTCCTTGTATAGTTCTCTCATTTTGGCTTTCATCCTGCAGAGTTTGTCCTCGTATTCAGCGCGGATCTCCATCACGGTGACGGCTTGAGCGTCCTTCGCCCCCTCACCTTTCTGCGCCCGCGCCACTTCCTCCAGCAACTTGCAGAACGAACTCTCGAGCTCCTCCAGCTGAACCTCCAAGCTCGTATTCTGGAAGGTCGTAGAAGCGAGCGAAGTGCGGTCGTCACTCGTGAACGCCTGCTTAATCTTCTCCGCAGATACCGCCCGCCCTATGCATCTCTCCACCCACCGCTCAAAGTTCATTGTACATTCTGACAAGTCCTGTATAACGGCTGCGTAGCCTCTTTCCAGTTTGCACATAGCCGCGTCTGTTATTTGCCCGTCCAAGCTTAAGATTTCCCGCCTCACTGTTCGTTGCAAGGAAACGACCCTACTCAACTTGTGTGAGTACACCTCTTTCACTGAATTAAAAGTTTTTATGGTAAGTGATAGCTCCGTTAAAAACTTCTTCATATTTATAATCTCAGATTCGTTAATTATATTCACTTCAGTCAATCTGTCCCTTTCTTTTTGTAGCGCTAGCTGTTTTTCAGAGCATCGTCTGAGGTGCCTATCAGTGGTGTCTAAAAAGTTTTCGAGGTCCTCCATTGTAACCGTCCCTGCGCTAAGACTACGCCTCTGTTCATTGTCGCAGTTTGCCGAATTACCAAAATTAGTCAGTTCCTTTAAAACTGTGTTGGACTTGATTTCTGCGATTCTCTTCAATATAATCGCGTGATATTTTGCGGAAACTTTAATTATTTGAGTGGCACGGTTTTCTGTGACGCTCATTTTCGTCACTTGCCTTTTGAGCTCAGCAATTTCCTCGTTCTTTTGGTAGACAATTTTCTTGAGTTGGATAGACAGTTGCTGACAGTGTTCTTTGGTACCTTCGAGGTCCTTCGACACGTCCAATAACTTGTTTTCTGATTCAGCCATCAGAGACTTCAAGTATGTAATGTCACTTTGCAAACTTGTAATGGTCCTATTTTTATCCTGTACAATTCTTTCTAAATCTGATATTGTCTTACAGCTCTCCAATGATGAGTGTGTGTTATCTGTAGGAGTGTTATCTACCTGATGGTGTACGTCATGGACGCCGGCGTCTTGTGTAGCATTTTTGGGGCTTGACTTTTCTTGGTTTGCAACGGCAAATGTATCCTTCATAGCCAAAGTTTTCCTCAGTACCTCGTTTTCCTTCCTCAGGAGCTTTACACTATCTGTCTCACTCCTGCATACCTCGTCCAACTTCTCTCTCAGTTCATACAGAGCAGCACCATTCAACTCCGCTTCCTTTTGGTACATCTCTCGAACCTCCCTTTCTTCAATCAACTCTTTACTTAACTTGCTGATGAAGGCATCCTTCTCTTGCTTTAATTGAGATGTCACTTTGTCCATTTCTTTCAATTCCATCTGAGTTCTCGCCAATGATTTTTTCACATCATCTGACACCATATGCATCTTCTTTTGTCCTAATTCTCTTTCTTCCGCTAATTCCTCGCTTAATTTGCTAATAAGCGTGTCCTTCTCTTGTCTTAACTGAGCCAAGAGCTCATCTTTATCTTTTAAGTTCTTAAGCGAGTTCTTCACTGCTTCAGATAAAATTTCTATCTCTTTAAGGCTCTTTTCTTTTTCTTCAATTACCTCATTTAATAATGAGTTTTTCTCTTTTCTTAATTGAGCTAAAGCTTCATCTTTCTCGAGCAAATCTTTTTGAGTCTTTTGTAATGACATTTTAACTTCCTTTGATATATCCATCTCCTTTTGTCTTTGTTCCGTTTCTTCAGTCAACACCTGATTTAATTTGCTAATAAGTACATCCTTTTCTTGCATTAACTGAGCTATGAGTTCATGTCTTTCACTCAAATCCTTCTCTGAATTTTCCAACGCCTCCGACAATAACTTTATTTCATGTTGTCTTGTTTCCTGTTCCTCATTCAAGTCATTAAACTTTCTAATAAGTTCATTATTTTCTTGTTTTAATTGAGCTATAATTTTATTGTTCTGTTTCAAAAGGTCCTCATTTATTGCTAGAGACTTTTCCATGTCCTCTAAAACTGTGTCTAACTTATGTTTCTGTTCTCTTCCCTCATTCAATTCCTGGGTTAATTTGCTAATACGTGAATCTCTTTCATGTATCAATTTAACCATAAGTTCATCTTGTTCTTTTAAACACTTTTGATTTTCTGCTTCCAAACGCTTCACACTGTCTGTCCCGCTCTTAAGTTCCTCCTCTAACTTCTGTCTAAGTTCATATAAAGCAGTATCTTTTTGTTCTATATCTTTCTGTAACTCATTCACGAGAATCTCTCGAGCTTTTCTTTCTTTAATTAAGTCTTCACTTAACTGGCTAATAATCATATCCTTCTCAAGTTTTAATTGATCTAACAGTTTATCTTTTTCTTTTAAATCATTTTCGTATTTGTTTATTTCGTTTGAAAACTTGTCTATCTCATTTTGTCTTGTTTCATTTAACTCAATCAACTCCTTATTTAACTTGCTAATTTTGGCATCCTTTTCTTGCTGTAATTGAACCGTTAATTCATGTCTTTCCTTAATATCTTCCTCTGATTCTGCAAGGGTCTTTTTAAACTCATTTGTCAATGTATATATATCATTTTGTCTTTTCTGTTTTTCGTTCATCAAATCCTGCCTTAATTGGTTTGTAAGATCATCTTTTTCTGTTAAATTCTTCTCATGTTGTTCTATCAGAAGCTTTATACTGTCTGACCCATTTTTGCATAATTCCTCTAACTTCTGTCTTAAGTCCAAGAGTGTAGCATCTTTTAATTCTATTTCTTTCAGTATCATATCTCTGGCTTTTCTTTCTTCATTTAAGTTAATCCTTAATTCGCTAAGAATCTTGTCCTTTTCCTGTCTTAGGTTATCCAAAAGTTCATCTTTCTCTTTAATATCCTTCTTCCAATTTGTAACTTGCTGTGATAATGAAATTACCTTTTCATTCTCTTCAAACAACTCATTTCTCAATTGACAAATAATTTTACCATTTTCTTGTTTTAATTCAGCTATAAAATCTTCTTTTTCTTTCAAATTGTTCTCATTTTTCTGCATCAGTTGGTCAATCATTTCATCCTTCTCTTGTTTTAGGTAAGCAATAACTTCATCTTTTTGCTTCAATTCCATCTCTGATCTTTTTAGTTCTACAGACAATTGTTCTACCTCTTCACTAATCTTGTTAATAAGTTCGTCTTTTTCTTCTTTTAAATGAATCATGCATGCATCTTTTTCTTGTAAGTCTCTTTCGTGTTCCTTCCTTAGAACTTTTAGAATTTCCATAGCATCTGTTCTACTTTTGCATGCTTCCTCTAACTGGTGTTTCAGATCATCAAGCATAATATCTTTCAATTTCATATCTTTGATGTTCACCTCGAGATTTTTCGTTTCTTTATTCAAGTCTGTATTCAACTGGCCAATAATTGTATCTGTTTCTTGTCTTAACTGAGCAAATAGTTCATGTTGTTCTGTTAAGTTTGTCTGCAGTATTTTTATATCGTCTAACAATTTTTTGATCTCTTTCAGATTAATTTCTTTCTCTACAAGTAACTCATTATTAAGTTGACTGAGTACATCTTTTTCTTGTATTAATTTTGATATACATTCATCTTTTTCATTCATGTTCGTCACATTCTCTTTCCTCAAAACCTCCACAATATCAGCCCCGCTTCTGCACTCTTGCTCCAATTTCCGTTTTAGTTCACGTAATTCAGTATCTTTTAACTTTACTGCTTGCATATTAATATCAAGAACATTTCTTTCCTCCAGTAAATTATTTCGTAGTTCCTCAATAAGTTTGTCTTTTTCTTGTATTGATAGGTACATCATTTCATCCTTATCTTTTAAAATTGTTTCTGTTTTGGCAAGTGACATTTTTAATTGTTCTTTCAATGAATGTGTTTCTTTCATTTTAATGTTTTTTTCCTCAGTCAATTCGTTTCGCAATTGATTAATAACAAAGTCCTTTTCTCGTGTCATTTCAGCCATATGCTTATCTTTATTTTCCAATTCTTGTCCACTCTTAGAAAGCATTTTTTCAATTTCTTCTGACATTGTAGTTGCTTCCTTTTGTCTCTTTTGTCCCTCCTCAATCAAATCATGTCTCAACTGTTTAATAAGTGCATCTTTATCTTTTTTAAATTGATACATAACTTCATCTTTCTCTTTTATCATTTTCTCATTTTCGGTTCTAAGAGACTCTGCTATAAGTTCACCATTTCTGCATGCCTCCTGTAACTTAATTCCCAGTTCATGTATAGTAACATTTTTCAATTCAACCTCTTTCGCTATTGTCTCACGAACTCTTCTTTCTTCACTTAGCTCACTAGACAATTGACTAATAAGAGCCTCATTGTCATGTTTTAATTGAACCAAAGATTCATATTTTTCATTTAACTCCTTTTCAGTACTAAGTAGCTTTTTAAATTCATTCTTCATGTCTGTTATCAATGCATCCTTTTCGATTATCACTTTAGTAATCTGCTCTATTTTTTCATGAGTCTCTTCCAAGTTATACTTAAGAGTTTCATTAGATTTTTTCTCTTCAAGCAACTGCTCATTAAGTTTCTGAACCATGATATCATTTTCTCCCTTTTCTGTGATTAGTTTTGTCACTTCTGCACTCAGTCTACTAATCTGTAAAGATAAACTAGAGTGTATGTCTTTAGAATTTTGCAGTTCATTATGGATTTCCATTTTATGCTTAATTTCATTTTGTAGTTGCACTTGAAGTGAATTAACGGTAGCACTTGCTTCATCTAAATTGTACAGGAGTTTCTGTTTTTCGTCACTCAATAGGTTTTTAAGATTTTCAGTTTCCTTGTAAATTTGTTCCGCCTGAACATCACGATTTTTAATTTCGACTAAAAGTTTTTGTTTAGTTTCCCGTAAGTTATTCGATTCCTCTTGCAACTGTGAAATATATGTTTTCAAATGATCCACATCCTTGTTCATTTGACCGATAACAACATCACAATGTTGCAATTGTGAATTCAATTCTCTTGATTCTTCTGACTTTCTTTGTAAACTTTCTTCTACTTTTTCTCTAATTATATTTAGTTGCATAATGTCATCATTAAGCTTATCTGAAATTTCTTCTTTTTTTTGTTTCTCTTTTTGCAGTTCTATCTGTAAATGTTCAATTACCTCTCCTTTTTCAAGTATCTTGTTTTGTAATTCAACCAATTCATTACTTCTGTTCATCACTTTTTCATTGAGTTTCATTATATGACAGTCATATTCTTCTCTGAGTTTTAATTTAGACTGTTTTTCTACATCAATCTCATGCCTCAAGTCCTGAATAACATTTTCTAATTTAGTTGTTTCATCAGATAAACTTTGCAACAAAGACAGTTTTTCTTCTTGCAATTTTTGGATTTCTTGCATCTTTTTATCAATTATTTGTCGTGAGTTTTCTTGGCTACCTTTTAATCTTTGTTCAAGTTCATTCAGTTCATTGTTAAGTTTAGAAACGTCATCTTGAAAGATCAGTTTCAGAGTATTTTTCTCCTCTATTTCTTCATTTACACGGTGTTTTAAATTCATGATTGTATTTTCTTTATCTGACATGATTTCTAACAAAGATTGCCTATCTTCTTCAGCTTTCCTATTCACTTCACAAATTTGATCCTGTAACACTTGTAGCTGTTGTTTAAGAGTCACAATTTTAGCCCGTTCCTCTCCCAATTGTACTTCTATCACATTAGCACATACCTCGCTGCAAACAGAAGAATTATGGTGTGGGGAATGTAGGCTGGCATCTGGATCATCACACTCCAAAAGGCTGGAATCCATCCTATTTAAGTGGTTATGTTGTCTGAGTTCAGCGACAAGTTCTCGTAATGTCTGAGTGTGGCGCCGCTCTGCCTCCAACTCCTCAGCGAGACACCCGGCTCTGGCCATCTCTTGTTCATTGAGAGCACGAAGTTTATCATGCTCAGCTTTCAAGGCATTTAACTTGGACTTGTAGTTCTCCTGCTCATACTGTGCATCCTCCAATTGTCCTTGTGCAGTCAGCAGCTGCTCTTCCACCTGCTCCAGCTGCTTCATCAGCTTGCTTGTGTTGCTGGCCCTAACATCTTCCGTTCGCGCCTCATTCTCATCTCCACAACACAACGAAATCTTTGCCTTAAGATCTACAATATCCAATTTATACTGCTCCTTGTCTTTTAGCAATTTTTCCACTTTTAAATTCGTTCTAACCAGCTCATCTTGCAGGTAAGTCCGGTCAAATCTCTCAGCATCAAGTGCAGCCTGCAAGCGACGGACCTCACTGTGATAGGAACGTATAGCTGGTGGAGTCTCAGCCACTGTTATCCTTGTGGCACTAGGCTCTGCTGCTGCTATCTCTTGCCCACATGCTTCTGTAAATCACATGTATAAGATATTGTCACAAAACTTGTGCTTAAACTAAATTTACTTAAGAGCAACACATTATGTGTGTCTATATAATGGTACATTCAGTAGATTCAGTACATCTATATAAAAATAAATTATTCTCAAAATTTGTAGCTAAGCAAATACTTAAGAATGGCTGGACCAATTTGGCTATTTCGTTATTTGAATATTATTTTAAGTCTGAGAAAGATTTTATTGAAAACAAAAAATTGGATAATTCATTTTAAAAAACATTATATAATCGATTTTTCTCCTTCCTACACAAACTGTTGCTAGTTGATCAAAATAAGAGAGCATTTGTCAGGTCAGCAAGTAATAGAATAATATTTTCATTTTTTGATTAAGTATATTCAATCAGCAACAAGTGATGTAGACAAGTTTTTATGAAAGGACTTAAGATTTCACAAATGTATAAGATTCATAGCAAGTAACAATCAGTAACATTATAACAACCTTTGCCTAACTTGAAGGGCCATGTGTATATATACAATTTGAATGTAACTTGACAATAAAAGAAATTACCGGTAATAGCTGCTAAGACATCCATGTAAGTGATATGAGAACATTCCATGAGTGTTTTGCTAAACTTCAGTATTATCTCCTGGTCACCAGGACTTAATTTACTGCACATAGCACTCTTTATGTCCACATTTTTAGAATTTACACAAACAAAGAAAAGTAACAATGATGCTGCTAAGCAGATATCTTCTTCGTTACTGGGTTCCACTGTTCTATTTTCGAATTTAAAATTTGGATACTTTTCCCGTAAGAAATCTTGGACTGTATGCGCGTCAAGAACCGAAGATTTTGACTCGTCTAAATTTAAGTTTTCGCGTAGATGCGATATAATATCAAGCAGAGATTCTAAAGAAATGGGGAGATCTTTTTTGCTATTTTCATTGAAGTAGCAGTTAATCCAATTTGTAAGAATCAACTTCCATTTGTGTAACATTTTGTTAGTCTTATTTTAGCACCAATTGTTTCATAAAGTATATTTTATCACACCGTATCTACAAATACAGTTAGACGATCTATAAAACTAACGATTCCTAACAATACACACTAATTTTTATATTTTATTTGCCGTTGCAAGCTGTTTAAAATTAAAAATATGTTGTTTTTTTACGTTACAACTTCTAAACGCCTTTTCATTCAAAGTTCAATTCAAATTCAGTTCGACAGAGTATGTATACGAAGAGCGAGATTGCCACAGATAATTATCAATTCACACTGACTTGTTATTTGACATTTCAAATGTTAAAAGTAGTCGAGTGTTTTGGCGGGAATCTTCCGAGTGCCATGTTCGGTGCTGTGTTCGTTATTATTTTAATATTACGATTATATAATTACGTAAATTAAACTTGTTATTGGCAAAATGGCTAAGCTGAGACGCCAATCCATAAGACAAAAAAAAGCAGTCAAGTTAGTCAAGAAAAAATATTTTTACACATGACGGTTTTTGGTTTTTAATTCGGGTCATTCATTATATATTTTTGTTGCGTAAGAGTATCAAATAAGATATTCGATAAATTACAGTCATTGTTTGTATACATTTCTGTTGCTTATAACGTATTCTTTTTGGAATTTGATATAATAATTATAATTTTAATATATATTTGTGTGAAATTGAAATTGCTCTTAATATATGGTTTACAACTTAATTTTATTAATGTATTCTTTAATTTAAAGTTTAAAGAGGGAGTAAATGTTAAACATTAAAATAACTAAAAAGCTCTAGTGATAATGATTTAAATATGTTTCAATTGCAACCATAGATTTTTTTTTCTTATGGCATGGCGTTTCGGCTCTTGGCCATTTAGCCAATAACAAGTTTAAATTTTAAAATTTTAAAATCATAATATTAAAATGTTGGTGTTGCACATTTTAATATTGTTTTTTGAGTATT
>DWIE01000161.1:0-20483 GCA_018248235.1 Choaspes benjaminii
AGCTCATGCGTATGAAATTTAATAGAATGAGATTTCTTTTAGGTAAAAAATGTTTCTAGCTTCAAAAGAGAGAACCGCGATTTACAGTGAGAGATCTAAGAGTTTTCTATTTGTTTATTAATTTATTTCTTTCAAATGATTTAAATAAATGTTGCAAGTTAACCTGCTAAGCCATTTTATGTAATGATGCTGCATGGTAATTTTATCCTACATATTTAAATTAAATAAATAAATTCTTTCGTATATATATAAAATTGATCTCGGGATCGTCTCTGACGATTTTTAACAAATTTTCCATTTAGGTAGCGTTTTTTAAAAATTTATCTATAACGTGATTTTGCCAGTATTTTATACCATTTGCGAAATTATGTGTTTTTGGTATATACTCATTTTTATTAAGATCGGTCAAGCCGTTCTTGAATTATAACGGGACAAACAGAAGACAGACACAAAAATGTAAAAAAATCAAGAATTTAAATTAATTGTTATTAATCACAAGATTTTACAAAAAAATTAAGTGAACACTACAGATTTTTTGGTAGTATAGAATTTAGATTTAGATATCTATATAGGTGTAAATCCTAAAAATACGTGATTCAACTCATATTTTTAAAACTGCTAACGCCATCCCGTGATTCTTTGAGGTATGGGCGTTATTACTATTGATTTTAGCATAAATGGTACCTCAGGGCTCTACGAGATGGCGTTATGTGTTGTACCATTACTTTTGTTGTATAATACAAAACGCCGTGCGAAGCAATTTCGCGTGGGTACTCTAATTTGTTTAAATACGCAAAACGTTCGTTTATTTTCTTTCATAATGTTTAATAGCATGTATACTAAAAAATAATATAGTATAATAAGATGATTCTCGGAATATTAGTGCTAAAAAGAGAACAGATAGAATAAACATATTATAGAAGAATTTAAACATATTGTTAGCTTGTCGCCTTTTAAAACTTTAAACCGAATTATTTAGTCACCTCTAAAGAAAGGGCGGGCAAGAGATTCTGTAAATGCTTGTATATTGTAACATTACTTATGTTGTTTTTATCGCCGCGCCGGGGCGCACGCCCTCTATACGAAACGAAACACTCATCGCGGCCTCGTGGAGTTCACTAATTTTAGAACGCGGTTGACATTTTATGTTCGCGATGTTTAAATATTTGAACAGGCACATAATGTAGAGGTCAGTGTTAAATATAACCATGAGATCCTTAAAGTTGTTAATTAGGAAATACCTTTATTATATTTATATCAATTTGCAAAAATATTGTTATATGATCAAAACGCATTTGCTCTATTTTTATATCAAAAATCCTGGAAAATATATAAAGTATTAGTTGTATTTAGGTGTTTGTAACATAAAATTGCCATCATTATTGCGATATGACTCTTCCACACTGGGCAGAAATTTATATCAACTACCTATATTTTAGTTATTATATAGATTGTACATGTTACTTATTTGAAACTAGCACATCAACGCGACCTAGTGTTGTTATATTGATCGCTGGTGTCACAGATGTTGTGCTTCCATGGTTCGTGTATTCAAACCAAGCATAACAATACTTAAGCATTTGTTTTGTATTACAATCTGATTTCTGTTATTGCCGATCAATGATTTTTGATCTGCCGAGCCATTCTGATACATATCACGTGCGCGACACACGTGACAATACGCGTTCCTACAATTTGCTCAATGATTCTTGAACATGTAGTATCCTTTATAACCATATTGTGATTATTGGTATACTGAGCAAGTCGCGTCCAGATCATTTAGAAATTTCACAATATGATTTATTAAGGTAAATAACTATAATAATTTTGTATAAAACTTGTCTTGGCATAGCTCAGTTTTTTACATTATCCACTTGGATAAATTTATTTTACATAGATAATGGTTTAAGATAATATTCAGACCTTTAATCACAATTATGATTTTTTGAACAATAGCTAGATAATAAATTTAGATTTTTGACGATGAAAATACGAGTATTCAATATTACTTCCTTACCACATAGTAATAAACATGTGATCTATTTTGCATGGCTCGTAAGTTCAACAAAACAAGGTTAAACGGGGATTAGTTATCTAGTAGTTTAATCTTCCGTAAACAGTTGTCGATTGAGCGATCGTGCTCGTTCTGCGGTCGTGTCGCTATTGCATCGCGAACTTGCGGTTGCGAGAGCTCCGCGGCGGTAGAGAGGCGTACGCAAGTGGGTCAAGGCGCGCGGGCCGCGTTTCCTACTCGCCACAAGGAAGCCACTCGTTACTCGCACTCGAGAATCAACGCCATTGAAACAAAGTGCTTTTGAACAATCGCCACGATAACGTTTTGATTCGCATGTCGTTTACTCGTTGTGTAACTGGTACTGGATCTCATGAGATGTTATATCACTAGCAAATTCCATCGGCTCTAGAGGGCAGTGCTGTGATATTGGTAGTCACTTGCGTAGAATAGCAATCGATTATCTAGTTTGGAACCTCAGCAAATTATTGTTTGATAATAGTAATGCTAAAACTACTAATGATAATAGCTAGTATATATATCCGTCTTGCAGATTATTCATGGCCCATCCGCTTTAGTGACCGAAGGAAATTTTACTATTATAATGCAAGTAACCTAGCGATTGCAGAAATAGAAACAACACGTGTCAGTGGGTCAATCGATAACACTTATCTAATTTTATATCGGGTCAAGGATGTCAAAGATAAGCGATACAATTACTTATGAAACCACCAATTAGGATTTTCACTCTTATCGTAAGAAGGGAAAATGAGTATATAATTTCGAGGAGTATGTAAACAAACAAACGGGTACGTTGTTTAGGAGATAAGCAGTTTGCACTAGTTGTCTGCACCGACCCACTTAGATAGCCGCTATCACCCACAACACGATAACGGCCTAACACTTTCTCTAGTTTTATTTTTATTTGAGAATAACTCATTAAATAGGTTTGCCCAAATTGTTTTTCGTGAGATTTCTCATTCTTTTTAATCGACATAACGTTAGAAAAATAGATTGGATACGTTTCTAGTTAGTAGGGTCACGTCACTAACAATATCACGTTTTTATCCCGTATACTTAACTCGTCATGTCACTGCTTCTATTTTTCTTTAAAAAAAATATTTCATCATAAATATAACATCAACAGGCGTTACGATTTAAATGTATATATAAAAAAACTAACCTCGCACCGTTATAGTTATTGATGAGTTCTTATCAAATACCTTCCTTACACTGACAAATGAAACCGTAACCCTAATTATTAATAATTAATACAATTCAAATTATTAGATCCATCTCCACTACTTAGACGTTACTATTCACAAGTTACTATAATACAATAATAGACATGAGAAAAAGTTTTCTTAAGAAAACTAATTTCTGCCAAGATACTGTTATTCTTGTCTTTACGCACGTCGTTCTTGGAAAAGAGAAAGTTACGCTTAGATATCACGCCAACGTAACTTTAAACAGCATTTTACGCATATATCTAATAGCTATGAGTATGAAGATTCAGGAAGATTTCTTAAGAAAGCACGAAATGCATCTTTTTGGTAAATAAACAAAAACCGAATCCTTGTCAGTGTGTAGTTATTAACTAAACCTACCTACGAAGTAGTAGAAGGCGTAAAACTGTAGATAATAAGAAATGAACTGCACTATAAGGTCTGTTCTTTAGAACGATACACGAGAATTCCTCATTCTGCGACACACATGTGACAGCACAGTCATCGGGTATAACATTGACTTTCACATTGTTGATGTAACTGCGCCCGCGTCGCGATTGGGAAAATGTTGCGCGCCGCTTCCCCCCCACTTCCCCCTCCACTCCCGCGTCGCACCGCCCGCTCGATGCCGCTCGTTTGCACGAATTATTACGTGAAACGAGCCACTTTTGTAATATTTCAAAGGATTACGATGTTTACTTTTAATTGTAATGCCATTAAAAATAAAATGAATTATGGCTAATAAAAACCCTGACTAGCTAACTTGGCTTTTCTAGCAAATAATCAGAAATATTCCTTACAAGCGACAATGAAACACATACATCGTAAAAATGTCCATCTTTAAAATTACAAATAAGATGACAATTAGCGCAAGTAGAGAATAATGATAATATTTTTTTTATATATTGACATGAAAGCTCCCGCAAACACACAGTCGTTATTGTAGGTTCTATGAGTTTTGCAACAGTAGGAGAAATGTAGATTAAACACCTTTCAGCAATTTCAAACTGTAAATGGTGAAATTTAAGTTTAAAAGATAAACTGCCTTACTTTTGTTCTCCCTATTGTCACCAAAACGAATAAAATACAACATATTAACCCTAAACTTTACAACGTTAAGTCGTAGAGGACATCGGAAGCGTAATTGAATACATATTTACGTAACTGATTAATGTTATCAGTTGTTACTAACAGCACAAGATAATATTTTAGCTGCTAATAACTTATTGTTGTCAATGTTATAAAGAAACACAGCCCCAATAACAAAACCAATGCAGTTGTTTTTTACTTACAATAAAAATATTTACCCCAATTATACGTTTTACCCGATATCTATGTATATAGCTTATGTACAGAATATTATTAAAATGTTCTGGTTAGCCCGTACCTTGTAGCCAAAAAAGGATTCAATAAAATATGATATAGAATATGTAACTCGAAGAATCATTCCTGGTAGCATGGTTTATAAATTCACAAAATCTCCAAGTGACTCACTCATGATAGGGAAAGACATACTATTTTTATTTCTTAGGAAGCTTCGCATTTATAAGGATGTCATGTTTGGAAATACTTTCTGCCCTGTTTTTAATTTATTGAAAGGATTTTTTTGTAATTATTAGAAGTTGTTACTAATTACCTCTTAGATTTATTTAGACATAGTGAAGCTAATAAAAGAGTAATCGTAATAGCAGAATCGTTGTACGCTTTTGTACATGTGTTGTAAAATTCCGAAGAATAATTATTTGTTATCGTGATAAACGTGTAATGTTTAATTTGGATTTGATAGTTTGGACACTATATATGACCTAGGCAGGAGCTGATCCACAGACTGCTGGATATAGAGCAGGTCAGTTGAAGCGAGGCGTGACATTGGCCTCGTGACCTACTACGTTTTGCCGTCTGCCCCACACTCGTTTGCACAGATGTGATCTTTGCCACTTGCTTGACATCGAAACACTTTCATAATAATGTCTCGATCGTATTAATTTTGTTTCAATTTCCAAGTCATTTACAATATGATGTATATTCTATTTAGTTATAGCCTATTTACTAATTATTCTTATTGTAATATATTGGAATGATGAGTAAGGAGTCATGAAATTCTATTAAGTTTTTACAAATCAGATTTAGTGAAAGTAGTGTAATAAAGACAATGATTCACGAATACTTTATTAGCTTAATACCTTGTTTATATACGCTTAATAATAATAATGCTTTTCGTTTTTTATTGCTTGTTAGACCGGCCATGTTATATATTCGTTTTGAGTTTATAGGGCTTTAGATTACGGTGACCAAAATGTTTTCGTGTCGCTGAATTGGTATTTAGGTTCATCTGATGTAATGCCCACAAACCGGTTCGTAAGTAGTTAGAAAATTATTCGCTTGTAACCAGCTATTGACCTACTGACACACAAACGACTGCAGAAGGAAAACAACTTAGTTGCGTGTCACAACTCACGGCGGAATAACGATCGTTGAAATTTTTGATTGACCATGATTTACACGAGTCGTCGGGGAGGTTTTCGAATGCATTCGAAGAAACTTTTCTCGTAGACGTCACTAAATATACATGTATTGCAATGTGAGTTCGTCATGTAGTTATTGGTTAAATTTTTGCGAGTTTCAGTACTCAAATGTCAAACACGTCATAACAAAACAAATATAAAGTAGATAAACATAACGGTAAGTTTGATTTTTGTTTGATTGTATCGTTCTTGGAGACAGTCCAAATGTACGGTTCTAGTTGTTACACGCTTAAAATAGACGCCACGAGCAGGTATTTTATCACGACCTATTTGCGGTGGGACAGATGGAGAGTCCTTTAAACGGCTTCGCAATGAAATGGGTGTTATTACTACCTCGATTTGTTGCTTTTGTTTCGAATTCACGGAATTCTTGAAGCTAGTTTTACGCTACATTTATTTATAACATAATATTTATTAAGTACATCATAACCGGTTCAATGTTAATGTATAATGTGAATTTATTAACTTCTAAGTACTCACATAAATGCTGATCAGAGATGACGTTACTTAATTATTTTCAATTTACGGTTCGATAATGATTAGTTGGTTTCTAGTGCGGTTAGGACGAGGCAAATCAAAAACAGGAAGTGTTTCGTAGTAAATCGGTCGCTCAATAAACAATGCGGATCTAATAATAGAGGGCGCTAGAGCGAGCCGAAAAATAGAACGCGAGATGTGGGCCACAGGCGCGGCGCTCGCGCATCGCTCGGTAATGATATCACGAAACATAGTATATATTCGGAAAATACATTAGTATAATTGTAAATTTACAGTTCTATATGTTGGCTACATACACGTTTTTCAATTAAATGCACCCCCTTTGTAATTATTGGTCCAACGAAAGCGAGGAACAACATCATTTCCATTCCCCTCTACTGTGATAAAGGGGCTACGTGCTTCTGAAGCATTAGAAATTTAGGGGGTTTATCGCAAAATATAGAACCTACACAAACACAACGACATGGAATTTCGTTAGCCTGTGAATGTAATAAAATTATTTTAAAAATGTTTCGTTCGTAAAAAGATACAAATAATGAAAATTACTTTGTTAATCTTTATGAATCGAATCTATTAACTCTATAATAAAAAAAACAAGTAATATATTACTTACAATTACTTATATAGTTATTATCTTTATCTGATCGAATAAAATGGCGCGGTGGAATGTGTCAGAACTCTTGATTTACTAGTGCATGCGTTCCTGACTGCTGCTACATATAGCGTTTTTTCTCTTAGAGCTGCGAGCACTATAAATGTGTCAGTTCCTCAGCCTCACTGCACTTCGATAACCGACTTATGAGTTACAATCCGTCTCACAGTGAAGGTTGACTAACATGATTTATGTAAATGCAATAAGGACCGTGGTTTAATTTTTATCACGACGAACTTATACCACACGTGACAAAGTAATAATCAGTAACAGGTAAAACCTTTAGACAAGACAAAAATTCAATATGAGATCATGGTTACTCAGAAAATCAGTTTATCTGGTGGCCATTGTATGCCTTCCAGGAGTTAAAATGTAACAATAATATCATGACACATGGTATCGGATGACGTCACCGTAGCTAATGAGTATATTGAGAACATCGCGGAGTCACATGTCGAAGACAAAAAAGCAGCGGACTTACGATTCACCTTGTTTCGCGCGACTCGCGGGGGCAACGACCCGGCACAGCTGTGAGCGTTTGTGTACGTAAATAGTGTGGCCTACACACAACACATATTTCGTTGCGAGATAATAAGAAAATCGATTCATAGGCTGCATTTTGCCTTTTGTATTGTAAAGCATACTTATTATATACCTATACATATTGCATAGGAATAAAATTTACTAAATCGAATATTAATATAATTAAACAGCATGCTTATTCACGCATTCTTGTGTTATATCTTATATGTAATCATATTATAATAATCATTATGGCTGTAAAGAACGTCATACGTTACGGCTCATTACCGATAATTTACACATCTATTACTTGTTTATTAATGTTACTAATGAGAAATAACTATAAAAATAATTACATTTTGAGATATAGATACTTCCTTTAAAAGTTATATGATATTAACGAATTCGTTTATTGAAATTAGATCTGGAAAATTACAAAACAACTATTCACGTAACAATATTATGTCTGATCGTGAAACACATGCAAAAATACTTATTGTGTTTTTATTCAACATAAACACTTTACAAGTCAATTCCCATGATGTGTTGAATCGTTTGACAAATGTGGGTCGATGTCCGTATCAACGTGGATTTTATATCGATAAATAAAAACAAACTAAACAATGATTAATTTGTTTATTAACTGAGAACCTTCACAATGTCCAAAAGTCCGTAATTGGTGTAATTAGATCATTTTCTATATTTTCTTTATATACTTTATATTTTAAGGAATAATGAAAGCAATACGTATTTAAAGTTTTTTCGTTTTTTTCAGGTCAACAGATATTTAAAAATCGAGAAATGAGCGCACTGAGAGATTCTCGTTCGCATCAAGCAGGATAACTGTCCAACCATAGGTTAGTAGGAACTTCTTTTACTCTAGACACTCATTGACTTCTTGTTTATCTAACATTATTTTATTGTTGTAACAAATTAATTTCGCATTGAGTTGCGTGCGGGTCGCTAATTGGCAACATAACTCAAAGGGTTCTGACGACATGCTTTCGTAATATGTATTTTACACCCACAAGTAAAACAGCTTATAAATATTTTGCCAACAACCATATTTACTACGCACTTGTTGACGTGATTAATCCCTGAAACACTAATTAACGTGACGCATGGTATTTATCGTGCCTTTAAAAATAAATTTGATAGGTTATTAAATATATTAATAAATTGGTCACGCTAAATTTGACAGTCTTATTATATTAGCCGTATAGTTATTATTTGCTGCTTTCTTTTTTAAATCCTAATTAAAAAATATGTAAAATTAAATAGGTCTTATAACATAACAATACTGGGATTTCATATAAACCGAATTCTAAAAGTTTAGCTAAGCCGTAGTTTAGCACGATTTACTCCCTGTAGGCGTAATAGATTACATCGCTTAAGTGGTTTTCTACATATAATAGCGGGGCGGGTCATACTCATAACGGAATCCACACAAGTGCACAGGCATAATTGCATCTTGAAATGTATGGATGCGCACATGCAATTACCACATGCAAAAACAGCGCCAGCGCCTCGCTTGTGCAAGACTCGTTTGTCAAGTATCATGGTGCTGATACACATTCGGAATAATTATTATTATAGACGTGGGAATATTATGTACACACGGTTCGGACATACAATGTTTCTACGCGATAATAGAACGTTGGAGAGCTTTATGAGATATTTCAAAACAATGTTCTCGAGAGATTATAGATTAGAACATGGGCGATATTATCATATAAATATATTATAAAAGTTTATACAACACTTAAACTGCTTCAAATTATAATTAAAAATAAATATGAAATAAAAAAATTTAAGAGTAATTGAACTATTAGTGCATTTTTCCGTTAAATAATTCAAGGGTGGTATAGAACATGAATGGGTCGGTACCACCGTTACATCTTTTATTTGTATCGTGAAACAGTAGTGTTTGCACTACTTGTGTTACGGTGTAAAGGTGTAATAGTCAGCATATGCAGAATACGAAGCGTTCGATCTATGTCCTCAAGGGTAGCACCGCATCTGTGATTACAGACGTCATGGGCCGCAGTAGCTACTTACCAGCAGGTAGACTGCAAGCTCGTGTTCTACTTCATAAAATTAAAAAAAATCGTTTTATTATACCTATATGTCATTACTAAGAGTTTTTCTTTAATAACGACTAGCCATTGCATCGTTTAACCGGAATGTAACACGAAGCGCGGGTTATCTACGTACCTTATCAGTGCATATAATTCCGAAACGTTCCACGTGTTCTTGTTCGCGCTCGCCAGCTCGCCGGGCTGTCTCATCTAGGGTTGCAATCGATTGCGACGGTTGCCACGGATACAGCTTCCAACCTACGCGCTACGTCCGGGCTGGCCACGTTGTATTCTCTGAATATATTGTTGTGTATATCTTTGTTTTAAAAATAGTACATGCGTTCCTTGGCATTTGGACGAGAAACGTGTAAATAATACTTTATGAATATTTAAATCGGTCTCTTTTAAATATTTAAATATAATGAATGAATAAACAGTTTCAATAACGAAATGTTGAATTACTGTAATATCCGATTGTTATTAGAAAGATCAACGTGTACGAGTACAACAATTTGATTATAATAAGGTACAATTACAAATTAAAATGAGGATTTCAACTTCCGAAATAGTCAGTATCTAGGTACAGTACGAAAACAGAAAAAACACGTTTACACGTGGCACAACATGTTGGCTGTTATTGTTAGTAGTTGACTTGCCATTTATCTAACGCTGGTGCTCACTCATGTATCCACTAAGACGGTCACCTAGGATACAGGTTCCGTGCGTCACCCTCCGTCAGTTCGGCCAGCGAGGCCGCGTAATGCCAAATAGTATGATAACCATCCGACATACAAACATAACTCTTTTATTAATATTTTTATAACATTTTTCTTAATATTAAATTTATATTTGTGATAAGTATTGTGCAAAACCTAATGACCACTAGAGATAATAGAATTTGTTATGTAGGAAAAAAAGTATTTTAAACATATTTCACGTTGATGACTTCATTTATGGACCCGATAACATTTTTAGTACCTATAATATATGTAATTTTGTCGGTTAATTGGATCAATGACTGCATTACACGCTCATATGTCAGGTGAAATTAAAATGTATACCATTTTGAGAGGAACTGAGTACGACATCGCTACTATGCGTATATGCCTTACGATACGAATAATTAGTAATGCCCATTGCACGCAGTATTACTCAAATTAAATTACTTAAAAAAAATGTGTTTTATGATTTCATGCTTGTGTATTTAGCAGAGGGGTTGTATAACACCTTTAGTCTTGTTTGTTGTCTTTATTAACTTGAATACCAAACTATAAAATAATTAATAAAAAACCTATATATAAAATGTAATGAATCTTAGGATTCTTTATTGTTGCGATATAGCCTACACTGCCTACAGTAAGGTGATCGTACTCATAAACGACTCGGGTCGAAGTACTTTCAAGGGCAGCGGGAGGGTGACGACCCCACCGGGTCTTCGATTATTTCCACATGTGCGTATGATTCTATCTTTCGTAGGCGTGTGCATTTACGAAAAGTTTGTGAGAAATTATAACAATAGCAATTTCAATTATCAATAAACCCGTTCGAACGACGTTATTAAGTGTTTTAAATAGTCATAGTCACACAATTTACACACTTGACACTCACAACTTTAGAAACCGAAGGAAAAACTCGTGCGACCTACGTGATGGTTGGTTCTATACAGATTATTTTTTGTTTAATATCTGATAATTCGATTGTTTTATAGTATAATAAAGTAACTATAATAATGTAACATATTTGTATAATTATGTTGCAAACTTAAAGTTGGGATTATTTATTACAGGTGGTGTTCAGTGGAGTCGGCACGCGTAGTATGGACGGTTTCAGCAATGTACTGGAAGGGACGCGTCAGTACTTTATGGGAGTACCGAAGCAGGCAGCAGAGGGCAGTGGGCAGGCTGTGTGGCCTTCGGGGGCACCACCACCAGAAGAAGGGACGCCAGCTTTATCTGGAGTTCCAGCACCATCTTCGCGTCCTCCTTCCGCGGCGGCAGCTCCACCATCCACACCTACTACAGCAATTCCAATACCACCGCGACCACCATCAGAACCAATCGAACCAGAACCACATATCATACACAAGGCTACAGTAATGCGAGAAGCGGCAGAAAAACGTCGTGAGCAGCCCGAACCCGAAGACGAAGAGGAACCAGTCGGAGCTTTATCGCCACCATCCCATATTATACGAAAACCCCCACCGCGGACGTTACCATCTCCGGCCCCTGCTCCAGCAGCTCCGTGCCCGTCACCAGCTCGACCACCTTCCAATGCCCCACTTCCCCCACCTCCAACAAATGAACATCAAATAGAATCGTCGTCACAATATCGAGCACCTGTGCATCGCGTACAAACGCCTACAGCCAGACCGCCTGACCACTTTGCACCTGGGCGTCCTCCAGATCCATATTCTGCATCTCGCCCACCTGAACAATATCCACGTTATCAGTATGATCCAAATTTATCAGATGTTGCTAGTAGAAATTCACATGGCCCTCCTATTGCATCACCACAACCTTCAGCACCTTCGCGGAATAGTCCGCAGACTTATGCTAGAATGACCAGTTCATTACCACAGCATGCTACCTCTCGTTTACGTGACCCTGCGGTGCACAGTACACCCGCACAGCGTTATACAATGCCAATTGCGCAACCGCCGCCTCCACATAACGATCGTGTGCCTCCTATTCTTCATCCTCAAGCAGTGCCACCCACGCGATCAACGCCTATTGAAAGCCGTCCATCTCAAGTATATTCTACGCTTCCAACACGTCGTGAATCATCATCGTCATATACACGTGCGTCGTCACATTACGACAGGCACCCGTCGATACCACAGCGAAAATATGACCCACAGCAAGCTTATTCCGGTTATCGGTCGACGCCAACTGGACCGCAACCGGTACAAACTCTCCGAATGGAAGCACATCATCAGATGCAATATAAACACGAAGCAATGGATATAATAAATGCTCAATACGCAGCAAGGTCATCCGAACGCAACCCAGTAGCGTCGCAATCCCATTCCCACGACATTTCCCGGTTGCCATCACGTACCGACTATCTTAATAAACAATATAGCAATAACAGAAGTGTGAATTCGCGAAATAGCTACAATTATCCTTCACCTTCAACTTCTTCGGTTAGATTTACTCCAAATACACCGACGGTTCCCGTTGTTCCTAACAATTCTACAGTACAAGCAAAATATCGCCCTGCTGCAGCTCCAAAGACTAGTTTTGAATATCCATCTTCGAGTCATATTCAATCGTCGCCTTCGCGTTCGGCCGTCAAGCCTGGGTATCCTAATCAACAGACTAGAATGACAGTTTCTGTTACTAGTATAGTCAATCAAATGAATGAAACTAAACAAAAACGGGAATCGCCACTTGATCTCTCTGTAAAAACTGTAAAGAACTCTGCAGATTCTTCAACAACCCAAGACGAAGTGATAGATTCAGGGTCTTTAGAAAATAAAACAACCTTAATATCACATACTCCTTTAAATACTCGATATGTTCCACCTTCTCCGGGTTATGTCGCATCTCATAAAGTAGATTTTGCACCCGATTTTGCACAATATAGAGGAGAAAGAAATCCTGGCCACAATTATAGTGCCTCGCCTCAGCCTGGACCTCCTGCAAGGTATAATGGAGTTTATGAGACTCCACAACCTATTGCTGAAGCGTTTCCTGGGGAGTCTCGTCATCAATTATATCCTGAGCGTACGAAATATAATGGACCAGGTGGAAGAGTCGATTATATTCCTCGAATAGATCTCACTAGAACTGCTACTGACGAGCGTCATGTAGAGAATAGAATAAGAAACGATCGTCATTATATAGTAGATGAACGTAAACGTCCTGCCGGGGCCATTGTTAGTAACATTCCGGAAAAAATTGTTCGGTATGAAACCTGGTCATCTGATAGTCGAATAGAACGAATGAATCAGTCAGCACGAGAACAAAAGGATCTTATGAGTCGACCTGTTTATAGTTATGCGAGCCACAAACGTCTGGAGGCTTATCAAAATGAACAAAAGAGATCAGCTGTATCGAATGTCTATCGTGAGCAACTTCCTCATACGAGTCAGAGATATCTAAACAACAATTATTCAACCGAATCGTTACATCGTGAGATAAATGATTACCATACTCATTATCATAACAGAATTCCGTCTACAAATAACCGTCATGTAATACAAAAAATTCCGAGCCATAATAGAGATTTACATTCGCATCATATGGATGTTAACAGTGGGGCACAACCTGCTGATAAAAGAGTTTTAAGCATATTAAGAAGCAGCTTAGAAACCAAGACTGGATATACAGAGCCTATAAAAGCGGCAAGACAGATACCTGAACTTATTGTTATAGACGATGTAGATGATACTGAAATAGAAATAACCGACCTCACAAAAGACAATGATGGAGATACTACCGCTAAAACTAATTCCAAACCCCATAGCCAGATCGTTCCAAACTTAGAGCATCATATTAAAATGCCCAAGGCTGTAGATTCCTTAGCACGAGATATAGATTATCAGCGGTTTGATGCCCTAGATGTCAAAGGAAAATCTCCTGAAAATGATGTTGCATCTAGAATAAGAACTAAAGCAGAGTTAAAAGTAATGCCACCGTCACAAGATAATTCAATAAAGCCTGAAACGAAACCAGATTCCACGCTTGCTGAAGGCGATAAAGTAAAAATACTTCCTAAATCTCAAAAACAACATCTTTTTAATCAAATTAGAGAGGACAATTTAAGGTTGGAATCTGTTATAAAAAGTGAAAAAACACTTGATGTGACACTTTCGGAAGTTAAAGCAGAGCCTATGAACATTGACGAAATTGAAAAAGATGCGGAAATACCTTTAAAAACAGATATTTTAGAGAAACTAGAACCAGAAAATTTTAATGTACCTTCTAGTTCACATATAGAAGGATTAGATGTGGATTGGGCTAGTGCTTGTGACAGTTTTGTAGAGCAACTTAAAACTGGTTGTCATAAAAAGAAGTCTCAAAGAAAACGTAACGATACAGTCGGACCAGAGAATGAAGTAAAAGCTGAGATATCATCTAAATTAGAATTGCCGAGTGAGGCTAATTCAAAAATTGATTCTGAAAGTACTGTTACTGAAACAATCCCAGCTTTAGAAATCAAACAGGAACCTATAGAAGAAGATGTTCCAATTGCAAAAGAGTTATCAGTTACAAATAAAGGTGAAAGTAATGCTAAAAATAAGCAAGTAATGAAAATTGATAAAAATAAAGCTGAAAAGAAGGTTGACAAAGATGATAAAAGTAATAAAAATAAAACACAGTCTAAAAATAAAGTCAAAAGTTCTAAAAATGAGCCTCCCCCTGTAATTGTAAAGAAAGAAAACGAAGATACGGAACCAATAAAAACTGTAATCAAAGAAGAATCGGAATCTACAGATGATGACGAACCCCTGATCAAAAGTAAAATACTCAAAGAAAAAGAACAATCTGAACGCATTAAGTTCCAACTGTTAAAAGATTTATCAGAAAAATCTGCATACGTTAAATTGGAATGTTGCGACGATCGTATGAGTGTCACTACAAGAAAATCAACCGATTCATCTACAAAGGATAAGGAAGAAAAACAATGCAAAGGAAAATCAAGTAGGCAATCAACTCGATCAAAAGGAAAATCATTATCAATAGAAAATTTAAAAAATGAAATCCTTAATGACAATTCCAGTACAGACAGTGATGATGATGCTCTGAGTGTGGCTAGTAGACTTAGAGTACGTAAAACTATAAAAATGGAAGATGGCAAAACTATTTTAAATAACAAAAGCCCTGTGAAGTCATCTCCATCCAAAAAATTAGAGAATCATAATGGATGCTCTTCGACTGTTTTGCGCAAACCTGGTTTTGGGGATGGTTCAGATTTTCATCCAGGATGGGAAGAAGAATTATACAGATACAAAAGATCACTTCGTATGCCTACTAGACTTATTGCGATTCCAAGAGGTCGGTCAGGTGGCCCGTTCGTTAAAGGTCCAGGAGCCCTTTTTACTCGGGGATCCACATCTCTACCTGATTTAGATCCCATGCCTTTGTCACCAGCTCCATCATCGGCACCATCCGCAGCTACCGATGATCTTTACAGACGACCAGATAAGCTCACACTCGACAGTGATCTAGAATCAAATTCTAGTAGTTCAGCTCTTAATAGACATTATGATTCGGAAGCTTCTACGTCAACGGTATTTTCTGCTACTAAAGTGAGAAAAAAAGGGAACTCTATTGTGGATGTCCTCATAAAAAAATGTGGTACAAAAGAAGAAACTAAAAAGAAATCAAAAGAAAAAGAAGATAAGTTACCAAAAGTAATTCCTAAAAGTTCAAACACTACTGAATTACTCGCCACCCCTAGTTTAGGGTTGATAAAAGATCGGAATAAAGGAAGTTTAAGTGCCAAAAAGGAAAAATTGATGGAAGATATATTTTATCTAGGCGCTTTCAGGAAAGAAACTGTAACTGCATTCAGAAATGATTTTATAAAGAACACTGATGGTTTGATGGGTGCTACGGAAGAATTTGCACCCGTTATGTTGAAAACAAGGACACGAACTGAAAGTAGAGTTTTAAAACAACGCGCTACAATAAAAGAAGTGTTTGGGGATGAACGACCTGCCTCAGCGCCTCCATCTTGCAGGGACGATATGACACAAGATACGGAAGAAGAGCAACCTCAAGTAGTAAAAAAAGAACCCGAATCTAAACCCAAATTAAAATCTAAAAAAATAGTAAAAGATAAATTTAAGAGAAGGTCAAGCTCAATAAGAGATGGACTTAGAAGCACCAAATCATTAAAAAGGAACGACGCTAAAGGTAGGCTACTGCGTTTGAAAAAAAGAAACAGTTTAATGAAGTCTTTTACTACTAAAAGGACAAAAGAATGTGCTCCTAACAAAATTAAAAAAGAAATAAGTCCTTCCCCGGACGATAAGAACACTTCAAAAGAAGAGAGTAGCTCTCCAGGAACGACCGAAAGTAATACGAAGAAGAGATTGAAACGTCTATTTGGACGCAGAAAATTTAGTTCAGGTTTCGATTACATAAGAAAAAAGAAGAAAATTATACGTAGAGACGAATCGTGCAATAAAATACGCCGACCAGCGCCCAAACCAAATCCTGAATCTGTTCATGATATACAAAAAGAGATTAAAGGCTGGTTCATTAATAAAAGTATCGGTGAAACCCACCTTCACCGCGCAGCTAGACTTGGATTTACTGATTGCGTTGCATATTGCTTGGAGAAAATGGAATCTGATCCATCGGCTAAAGATAACGCTGGATTTACTCCGTTGCACGTCGCGGCCGCTAAAGGTCACGTGAGGATTGCGAAGCTTCTCCTACAGTACGGCGCCAATGCGTCCGCAGCAGCCCAGGGTGGGATAAGGCCACTTCATGAAGCTTGCGAGAACAGTCATGTGGAAATAATACGATTGCTTCTTGCTTATGGAGCTGATCCCCTGTTGGGTACCTATACAGGGCAGACCCCTGAGGAAATAGCCGAAGGTCCAGCTGCCTTGCTCTTGCGATTACATATATCTGACGTACAAGGACATGCTATAGAACCTTGGAGATTCCCATCTGCAGCGGAAATCATTGATCGCGAAGAAATGGGTTGTGATCCATTATCCTCACCACCTCCGGCTTCCCCACCACCACCACCAGATTCGACAATAGAAATACAGTGCACAGAGGCTCCACTACCACCCTTCTATAGCCTACGACCGGCACCGGGACAGCCTACAGATGGACTTTGGTGCCTACTGCAAGATATTACAAATGTTTTGCAGATTAAATCAAAGGATAGTTTACTGAAACAAATCCACTGTGGATCGGGATCTCCGAAGGAGTTGTTGCGAGAAATTCGGACTCAAGAGTTTTTGGAGAGAGCCCAGTGTCATCAACTTCTAGGCGCTGGGGAGAAAGTGAATGTGAGGGCTTCTAAGGTGTCTTTAATTAGAGTCACTGATAAACTCAGACAGCTCTTGAAGATTGAAACCGTCCTTGTTAGCTGACATTAGGGAAACTTTTTGTTGTAGGTGGCTCAATTTATTCATGATTTAATTTAAAATATTTTCATGAAGATTTAAATATTGCATGGAAATGGAAAAGTAATAAAAAATCATTGCTATTGTTAGTATGATCTGCCTAATATTAGTTTACAAGACCTATTAGATAAATTTATTTTTCTTGAAAGTAACCCTATATGTATTTTAACATTTGAAATGAATTTGGCACCTAGTGATTTTCATTATCAATATAGATAATATGATATTTCTTTATGATAAATTTTGAAAAAAAGATATCACATTAAAAGACAAGTTATGATGAAGACGTTAGAATTCAAGTTGCAAAATATTTCAGAATAGAAATCTGGTTAGTGATACCAGGAGAAGATCTTTATACATAATTATTAATATGACTGATTTATTTTATATCAAACATGGATGTATCTCATTTAGGAACAAACAAATATTCTTTTTATGAGACTGTGTAATTTTAGGCAGCCATTACAATATTTTTCTTTATTATGGAGTCACTTGTATAGATGGGTTGAGTTACAGATGTTACGTTTTTCTTGTATAATTTTGTGTAAATAGTGTAAATATGTAACGCTAGTGTAAATAACAAATTGTTGCTTTAAGTGTAAGATATTCTCAAGGGTGCTATTTAACATTGGTGAATGGTGTTTATCAGGATAGTTAGGTGATATTTAGGAAAGTGCTGCGGCAATGTGTTAGTTTAATTGTTAATGTTAAATAATTATTAATAGGAAATAATGAAAAACAGTTACCATAGTCTAATTTAAGATGTTAGCATAATCTGAATCTATGTGTGCAATAGTATATATGTGCATGTTTCTTAAATGTTGTAGATTAATTTGTATGAAATTATTGGTGTGGTGTATGCAACAGGGTTACATATAGCCCCCAACTAGCACATTGTTACTATTTAGTACCACCACTAGCACAATTCGTATTTTATATCAAATAAATATCAACTTGAATTAAACAGTAAATTTGAAAACTAGTAGCTGCTTTGAAATGATATATTAATATAAAATTAAAATGGAAATATAACTTGAATGTCACATAAAGTGCTATACATATTTTGACCTTACCTAGTGATTATGTACTCATTAGTACCACTGAGTCATATAAATAAATATTATTTCCAAATAAATGTTATCCTTAAAATAATTGTCTGTTTGAGATTATGCTACTATAAGTAAATATGTCAATTTTTTATTAATAGCTACCTACTATTTTTGTTCATTGTTATGTTTGCAATATTTGTCTGTCTGAAATATGTTTATTATTATATAATTACTCTTATATTTGAAGCAAGTTATGTTTTTATTTTTTATTTATACAATTCTGTAAAAATTAGGAAGAAGATAAAATCCTATTAAGCATATTGCAAAAGTTATTAACTCTGTAAATAGACTAATTTTATTGTAAACAAATTATTTTTTAACTTATTGTGAAGCACTGCTTGAGTAGTGCCAAGGAGACACATTCTAGGTAACTTTTGCTCATTGGCATTTATTCAAAAGATGTATGCTAAAGCATTTTGTAATGATGTATGAATGATACCAATTTCATATTCCATAGTCTCAATCCATATTCCGCCCTGTCTTTTTCTATGTAGAGACCTCAACAATGAAGTACATGATCAAACTGTGATGCAATAATATTAGAAGGATGAGCG
Organism: Choaspes benjaminii; assembly: GCA_018248235.1. Lineage (NCBI taxonomy): Eukaryota > Metazoa > Arthropoda > Insecta > Lepidoptera > Hesperiidae > Choaspes > Choaspes benjaminii. The sequence goes on from DWIE01000161.1 coordinate 19,271, forward strand.
GAAAATGATTTTAGGATGGAGAATAATTTTAAAATTTATACTTGCTGATCTTTTGGAATGAACTAAATCTTGTACTATCTGTTTTAGCAGTACCTACAATATAAGTATTATTATAATAATTATTGACACACTATTTCTTGTTGGTAACCCAGAAAAATAAAGAAATGATCAATTCTAAGTGATCTTCATTATTTATTTCACCAAAACTCATATTTAATTCTCCCATCTCTCCCATTTCCCACTTTAAATATTTTATAGATCAATAAGGTAAACATTGATGGATGTGAATTTTCCCTTAGTCCAATTAGAATATTTTAAAAAACTCAGAAATGTTCATGTATATTCCTGAGTACAAATTTAGAACTTCATCTATTTTCTTTCACTAACAGATAAAGCTTGTGATAGATTGAAACATTAGTTATAACAAAAATGTATATATTGAAAGAAATCAATAATTATTAATTGTTGTATTAAATATACATATGAAGAGATTAAAATTAACTGTGAACAGATACAGAGAAGGTTATAGTTTCCTACAGCCAAATAAACATAAGTTACGCCTGTATCTAAAGGTGCAAATCTTGCAATTGGCATGTTTCGGTCCCATGTAATAGAAGGCGAGCCTATTGCCATTTGGCGTGAACATTTCTTGACTCGAGGCTACTACTGAGATTTTCCAGTCGCAAAATACGCAGTTGTACTATCCTGACCCGGGAATTCAACCCAGGACACCGTGTTCGGCAGTAGCGCGTAAAACCACTGAGCCATATAGAGTAACACGTAAAATATTTTGGAATTAATAAAATGATTTTGCTCTTTAAACTCCTGTTGTAAAATGATAAATCAAACAAATTAGTTTAGTCATAAATTGAGATAAACTGATTGGTAAACAGTTATTTAATTATTTAAGCTATATACATACTCAAAGGAACTTTAGGTACAAAATATATACGAAACAAGCAGTATTTACCTTTGCACTTATATATTCAAAAGCTTGCAAGCACACACATTTAAAACATTGAAAATAAGACAGACGCTAATAAGATTCACACCCAACATTTTTGTTGTAGAAAGTTAATTAAAGGTTTATTAATTCGAAAATCACAATTTTATTTTTGTTACGATTTTTCAGAAATACCATAGTGATTTTATTATTTCTACTGTCTATGCCCATTGACATTAAAAAACAAAGTTTTATTTTTCTTATTGAATG
>DWIE01000162.1:0-20460 GCA_018248235.1 Choaspes benjaminii
GTGTGTACTGTGTGTGTCAGTTAGAGTCGGAATGGCTGCCCGCCTAGCTAATTGAGTCGTTACGATGTCATCCGGATCATCGAGCAGTATGTTGTGTTGCTAGGTCCCTGCGGTACGACGACTCCGGGTACGCCGACCCGGCGTGCGAGCTGGACGACGAGCTGTACAAGGCGCGCGCCGCCTTGTGACGCTCGCGGGCCCGCGCGCGCTTCTAGGCGCGGCGCGGCGCTCCCGCCGGACCGACACTTAGAACTTACGGACATCCGATGTAACAATTTCTGCATAACCGCAACCCACAGGGTTTTGGCGGGCATCTTCCGAGTGCCATGATCGGAGTTGTGTTGGTGTTATTTAATTAGTTTACGTTGTCATTATCATATTAAGTGATTGTGTAGTGGACTAATTACATGTACCGGCAACATAGACACTTGCGCGGTGCGAAAACTGGGTATATTTTTCAGGTCTTCCTGGCCCTGACAATTTCCGTCTGTGCGAGCTGACACTTGGAGTTTCTCGTCAAACACTCCAAGACCAATATTAAAATGTGCATCACCAACATTTTAATATTGTCATTTTATAATTTTAAAATTTAAACTTGTTATTGGCAAAATGTTCGGCTCTTCGCCATCACATAAGAAAAAAAAAACCGTAACCCAATCCACTGTATTCATTTGACGTAATTTCGAATAGAGCAGTTGTTAAGACAGGCTGGTGCTTTACCGGACCGATACACTAGCTTATGTATTGCTTAGTCATAACTAGTAAGTCATTGTTTAAATAAGTTACAATCCTACATATGTATATGAGTACTTTTAAAAACTACCCGAAACCGGATCTATTCGACATCAATGGACAATCCGAAATAATTTCACATCCGTTACCGTGTTCGAATATGATATGGTAATATTCTTACATCCGTGTACGTACACAGCTCCGAAATTTCATATCCATAACACCATCGGTGCAAGGGCCGCAGCTTGCGACGCTCATAGCGTTTGCGACGACACGCAGTAAGGCCATGTCGCCTTGTGACGCCCTCAGCGCTCGGGAACAGGCGCTGCACAGGCCACGCCACCTTGTGGTGCTCGGAAGAACAAGCTGCATAAGGACCACATTGCTGTGTGACGCACACACCGCTCTGGATGACAAATAGTATAAGAGCTACGCCACCTTGTAACGCTCGGAAGAACAATCTTCCATAAGGACCACATTGCTGTGTGACGCACACACCGCTCTGGACGAAAAACAGTATAACGGCGACGTCGCCTTCTGATGCTCGGAAGAACAAGCTGTAGAAAAGCCGCTTCGACTTTGTGACCCTCGCAGCGCCTTTACAATTTCTATCCCAGTAGTGGCTCTTGATAATAATTTAAAAACTCTTTTAAACAGACAGTGTCGGTAGGTGACAGTGACTAGGTGTCGTATTTAATTATAATAAGTGAACTGTTGAAACGTGGGCGATGGTTAGGCTTAGGCTCAAAAGTAATGAATTAGTGTTAATAAGCGAATATATTTATGAACTTAATTATTAATTATCAATATATCGCCCCCCAATAATTAATAATTTAAACTTTTATCTATGTAATCTGAGTAACCTCCTAGGATTTAAATTATAATAGTTTAAATGCATTTTTCTACTTATTACTTACATCAAATAAAAAAGGTGTGTCTATTTTATTGTTAAAAAAGCATTCAGTGATCTTGAATGTTATTGATGTGTTTTCTATTCTATATAAGTTAGTCCAAGATCAGTTTAATATTTTAGTACGTTTTATTTGTTAAGGTAGTATGTAGGTATTAGAGTTAAATAACATAAGCATTAAGCGTAGATCTCAACACCAAGTACTAGATTCTCAGATTAGACATTAAAACAATTTATTATTTAAGACTAAATTATGTAATATTTAATATCGAATCGACATATCAAATCAAACAAATTTATGTGTTCAGAATGTTGCCTTTAGTCTTAATATTTACTTTAAAGTAGTACTTAATGATAGTTTTCAAGTAGGTAATTGTTTTATTTGTATTATTATAAATTTAAAATACAATATATGTAATAAGTTTTGTTTCAATGTTTTTTTTTATCCCATTGCATACTTTATTATAAGTACCTCGCCGACTGAGATCTGCTCGGGTTTATATATTTCGATGCCCAGATTGTACGATGCGTAACGCCAACTGGTAGGGGGTAGTAGAAAAATCAATTGCAACAAAGAGCTTGAAGAGATGGCGTTATGTAGTAAAGACAGTTTTTTAATATTTTTTTTTCTTATATAAATGAAACCTAGATAGACAAATTTAAAAACAAAAATTAATCAAAATTCAGAATTTGTTCAATATTGTTGAAGTAGTTTTGCGATCATCGATAAATATACAAGCATTGCTCATTTAAATAATCGACATTTAACCCGAAGCAGAAAGTATCACCTCAGTATGCCTATTAAATACTTCTTCGTTGTTAGATACTTTGGTGGTGAATATGTATCATCAAATTATTATGTATAACATATTCATGTTTTTGTAGTCTTTTAGTTGGTTCTAAGTAGTTTCTCAGTTAAACAAATTTTCTAAAAATATTCTTTCATGTGAAGGTAGGTATGCATTTCGTAATATTTTATCCGTTGGACCATATTCGCAGATGTTACAAGCGCAAAGCGTGACTGCGCTCTATTAAGAAGGCTTTGTTGCTTTAGTTTCCTAGAATTCAATCAGAAAACAGCGGAGAGTGTTAGAATATAAATCGTTCCTACAGATATAAAATAACTTTGCAGCAAAATGATAATATTCCTGATGTTTCTATTTCTTCTTGCACCCGCTTACTCTAAACCACCTCGATATACTAATTTGGATGAAGAGGATCAGCAGCTGTTCAGAGCTGTGTTCGACACGCCAAGTTACGAACACGAAGAAAACGAGAGCGATGAGTCCGACACGGGCAAAATGGATCTGCTCAAAGACGGGATTTGGGCCATCAAAGCCAAGCTAGCAGAGATAAGAGCTTTCAATAAGGCTTTAGCCTCCAATGTGCTGTCAACGAATCAAAAAATAAAAGACCTGTTGACGAACCACTTACCTTCAAAGAAGCACCAGCACGAAATTATTGAAAAAAAGAAACCCTCGTACTACACCTACAACTATCAGCCTGCCGCGTACTATCCTCAGTACCCTCCGCAATATCAGCAGTTCGAGCCGCAGCAAGCCGCGCCTCAGTACGGTCACGACCCGTATTATGGGCATTGATAAAAAATAGCTTAATCACGCTGGTCGTTAAACTATATTGCACTTAAAAGCTCTCTCTATATTCTTTGCATATAAAGAAAAAGGGTTGAATAATATTTTAAGCCATTTCTTTTCCATTCTTTAAATATTTTTTTTGTATATATCATAAGTAATTAGAACTAAATTTTATTGTCTAAAAAATAGTAAATAAACATTATACACAGCATGATTGTTTGTCGATTTATCTGTCCATCTTTTATTCTTAACGTATGCAGTGCACAGATGTGCACTATGTAGCTGCAGAGCGCCATTACTTCATAAGAAAGTGAATTTCATAAATTTAATTCTTAATTGGGAAGGTCACTAGCAGTAGGTGCTTACTGTTGAACCGCGTAGTTAAACGCAGCGCGCGCGCAGGGCACACGTGTACTAGAAGTGAATCGCTTTTTCCGATTCGAACTCGAATAGAGAATTAGAGGCCTCGCTTAGTTTTACACTGTGACTCAGAGTGCTGCTAAAATCAGAATATGAAATGCTAACAGCAGTTTAATTATTGCAACTAAGATTTCATCGAAATGTTGTTTTTGATAATCATTCCCGATAAAGTGGACATGTCCTTATCAATACAGTAGTTTAATCAGCTGTAAACAGTGCGGAACACGTTGTTCTGTGACGAGATGAGGATCTTCTTTCTATGGACTCCTATTCTGATTTTGCCATACCTACTCAACTGCCAACCTTTACACAACCATGATCATCCCGAGCTGGCTCTCGAAGATGCAAACAGAAGTAATTATAATGCTCAAGACATACCAAAGTTCGATAACATACCTAACTCGCAAAACGAACAGATTATATCAGTAAGGATAACATCTTCAGTAGCTGTAGGAAGAGGACGAGTCAAATCAAGTCACAAAATCGTGGATAATCATGAAATTAACACAAATAATTCTGTTGCATCGACAACACTTACAACCGACTTCATCGATTCTTTTGTTACAACTGTTACTCCAGAAATAAGCACCACTTTTTCCACAACGGATGATTTTGAAGCCATAACTGAAATACCACTTAGCTTAGCAGGCGCAAATATCGAATTCATTAAACAACTTCAGGCAAGAAAAGAAACACGAGGCGTAAATAATTACGAACAGATACATTCATTTGAAGTTAATCCGACACAATCACCAAACGATACCCAATTTTCTGAAACCGAGACGACAAAGACTACTTTCGATCCTGACAATGAAAATTACGGAACTACAGAAGATGTACCCCTTGCTCGATCGGTGCCTTTATCGTATTCATCCAAGAACTATATCCGAGATCAAATACACAAAAATCACGAAGCCCGTAACAGCCCAAGATTGACAACTGTAAGTTTCAATATAGTACATGATGCGCCGCAACAGAGCTACAATGAACCTGTGGGTAATAGCTATAGTAATCCAGGTTCACCAATAGCACAGATGCCAACATTTCAAAGCGGCCCAAAAGTATATAGCGAACCAGCTAAAATTTATAGCGAACCTGCAAAATTTTATAGTGAACCAGCGAAAATTTATAGTGAACCAGCGAAAGTGTATAGCGAACCGGCCAAAATTTATAGTGAACCTGCAAAAATCTACAGCGAACCAGCGAAATTTTATAGCCAGCCAGCTTCTTTGCACCTATCTCCAGACACGACGGCAAGCCAAAGGCCTTGGGTAGGTCAATCTGAGATGCCAGCGATCAGTAATACCTTAGTCAGTACTACGCCCCTTACCACTAATACTCATCCATCTTTTGGACCGAATACTCATCCTATGAGGGAGCCTCAGCCAGAAAAAAACTATGAAGTAGATGAGAAAATCAGCGTAATGACGGATGGCCGGACTCATGGCGTTCAACCGCAGCATCAATCAGATCCTGAAAATTGCAAACAAGAAAAATGTAAAGTAGGTTATGTAGTGGAGGGCAGACAATATAGGAAATACAGAGTCGAAGAAAGGACTTCCGATGGGTTCATAGTGGGTGAGTACGGAGTGGTTAGAAACGAGGACGGGGCGCTCCGAGGCGTGAGGTACACGGCAGACAGTGACGCCAGTCCACGTCTCATACATGATGCACTTATGAAGTTCCTACAACTCAAATAAATAATAGTAATACTCATGACGCCTGGATTCAAATTTTGCTCATTTATTACAGCAATTATTGCCACATTGTCGTGTAATACATATGTATTAGCTTGATTTTTTAAAATATATGTATATGAAGACTGAGCAAAATTATTGTTTTCAACTATGTGTTAAGTAAATTCAGCGCGCCAACATTAAATTGATTTAGGGTTATTGAATAACCTAATTTTATTTAATGGTGCCCAAAAATTTGCGGCTGATTTTAATTGGTTATGGGGAATAGAAATAGGTTTCGAGAATCGAGATAAATCTGTACAAAGGTATACATTTAGATAGGTAAAGAACTTTGTCCTTTCTCGTATAGTTGTGAATGAAAATATCATACAGTACAGTAGTACAGTAGTTTATACTTAAAGACGACATTTAGACAAAATGATAACGATGGCTGCAATAATTTTCGCATATTAATAATATATACATCTTCGTTTCTAGTCTTAATGTATACCGCATAGAAATATGGCTTAATTTTTAACTATTTGACTGGAGACGACGGTTAATTATTTTAATTCACTCAAAATTTACGTTCACGAACTCGAAAGTCTCTTTATAAACAGACTAGGGCTTACTTTAATTCTACTTTTACTTATATAATGAATACATTAGTTACTATAGTATTTAATTAACACTAGAAAAACGAGAACTGTCGAGCATTGTTGCTAACACGGTGCCATTTATTATTGTTACAATGACGACGTTGAAGTGTAATCAAGTAGGGAATTATCTAAATACTTAATTAATAATGTATGTAAATATTACTTAATATTAAAACTGAAAAATAATCATTTTTATTTCTTTTTGCATCACTCATTTTTGATGGAACAAACATTCACTCTGGAAAAAATAATAGTGCGAAAAGAAAACTGAACTCTTTATTTATTGTTTAACATATTCAAGACGTTACAACTTTTAAATACATGCATCGAATATACTGAAATAGCTTGTTCATTCGTATTCATGGAGTCTTTTTTATGATTACCTCGCCCTTTGTTTGTACTTGTTGCAATAACGTTATTATGTTATGATAAATAGGGCAATATTGAGTTATGGCTAATGTAAGGAATAAGCGAAATTAAAAATATAAATCGAGCAGTATGATTACACATAAAACTGCAACTATTATTGAACCCCACATACTTATCAGAGATACAATAATCAGCGATGAGTCTATAAGGAATTAATATGTTCCATTTGATATGCAATAGAATATCCTGCAAAAGTGATACCAAGCAGAGATTAAATTTGGCCATAGCAAGATACCATAAATATTAACAGTAAGCATAATAGGTATAACGTGTCCAAAATTAAAAAATAACTTCTGTGATATACGACATAATAAATGCCTAATTACAAAAGTTATTTTTAATTCTCAACGTCTCTACGTAGTTCCATCTTAAGAAATTTTAAATATTACATTTATTAACAATTTTAAAATTCCTACATACTTAAATAATTTATTTGTACCTTACCTCTACTATAACATTGGTACTGTACGATTTTGTTATAATCGTGACTCAACATGACAAAGGTATATTTTGCTCAAACTTGAACTTGGTGCTAGCACAAATGGAAATCAAAATAATTTAATGATACAAATGTCGTATTAGAATATAACAGTTTTAAATATAATATGAAGTTAATATTTGTAGTAATAGTTATATCTAACTCTACATAACATATTTCGCCTCATTTAAACTAAACATCTGACAACAGTTTGTGCATTATCAATAACAATTCACTCGTGGAAGCACATAAAATCAATCAGACCACTACTTTTTAGTTGGTTATTTTATCAAAAACCGGTAAAATAAAAAATAAAGTAATAAATGAATTAAAAAAATTACCTGAGTAGAAAAATAATAAAGACGTTCATTGTTATAATAAAATGATACATTGATCTTAAAAATAGATGTAATTGTTGTTAAAGAATCGGATTTCGTTTCTAAATATGTATAAAGATAAAAATAATAAAACTATTGTTAATTAATATTTTCAAAAAAAAACTACGCACATACCAACAAAAAGTAGATTGTCTGGTATCTGTCGTGGTCCTTATTCTACTCTATAACATTATCACAATTTAAATACAAATTTGCAACATCGTAATTTACAACATTTTGTCAAACAGCAATATATAATTATCTAACAGAGAACGAACTGACGTATATATTCACGTAAGTTTACAATTAGGCATATATTATATTTAGAAACATTAAATAGTTATAGTATCTAAAGTTCTGAAAAAGCTCTTAACTACTAAGCAATTAGCACTAAAAATATGAAATAAAATGTCGACTTAACTTTAATAGTTAGTAACTTAGTATACGGGAGATATGGGTACACATGCGTCACTTTCACTCATATAATAAACATAATTTCACCTTAGCGTGTTAGGATAGACACACACAATTTAAGATTTAGGGAATAATCCGTTTTACTAGTTTCGTATATTCGACATTTATTTTCTTGATGACGGCAGCCTTTCCTCGGGGTAGGATGTACCTATCGATATATCCATGGCGCGAGTTAGTGGCAGATTTACTAGAGAATAGGTTGGAGTCTAGGGCGGCAAATCTGAGACCAAATTTTTTTAAAGTATCAGGTACATTAATAAAAAAAACATATTTATACAACCACTATGTAACAATTCAACTTGTAAAATGTTTCACCAATTGTAATAATTATGATTGCGAACCAGGGTATCGAATTATAGAGGTCGGTAGAGGCGGCTAAAATTGTTGTAGCCTACTGGTGGCAAATTTGTAAATCCGCCACTGCCGCGAGTTTTCTTTCGCGTTAACGTTAACTTCGTGAAGCGTTAACCATATTTATCTAGAAAATAATCAGCACCACCTAGTGACTGTCTGTCATAATAATACTACGTATTCGAATAATCAGTGTCTTTTGAATAAATTTAATATGTTTTAACATTAACTTCAATAGTGGAATGTTTAGATTCTTGAAAAGGTACCTCAGACTGCAGAACCGACCTTATATGCTACGTTTTACTGAAACATGAAACGTAAGCTACAATGAAAATAATGATCATGCAGTTTAGGCACGCAAGGCAAAGAGCCTGTGTACTTTCTCAGCCGCTTAATTAAACAGAATTTTGACACACGAGTGCAAATCCGTACAAAATTACTCGAAAACATTTAAATTCAGATTTTATTTTGCCTTTAACAGGGCTTTAACTTTTTAAAACAGGGGGCTAAATAAAATCAATTTAGTTAAAACTGGTAGCTAAATATTTTGCACTTGTAAAACATATCAAAATATGCACCTAACCTTGCAAATTATTCTAATGGTGTTAAAAATATTAACAAACCATGTTCTATTAATTAAGTTAGTAAAAAAAATACCTTCTGATTAATACAGTACACAGATTCAAAATACTATAAATACATAAGGGGTTTAAAAGTAGTTGAATATGTATTTAAGAAAAAATATTTTCACTCCAAGTGAAAATCAAATATTTTAATGCAGGTAGATATGTATAAGTAGTGATATATTATAATTTAATTTTTAAACTTCGTTGCAGAAACTATTCATAATATTCATAATATCAAAATAAATTGATTAAAATATTTTATATAAAGTGTTAAAACGTGCTCACCCAATAATAAATACGATTATGGGCTAAATAATAGTATATATCAAAACAACGACACACCACTAAACTGGAAACAACATAAACTAAATCAAGATTATGTAGTTGCTCGATCGATCAACGTAGTATAGATATCAATGCTGATATCTTGTAATAACATCGTTATAATTTAATTAATGTCATACACTGATCGATATAGATAATTAGTAATAAAACGCATGTTACAACAATCTTGAAATTATAGGTAATGGTATCACTAGTCGAAACATCATAACATCGATCCAAAAATATGTTAATAGTAACATTCGGAACGAATGACTACATTGGCAGTGTTGCACAATCAAATTCCTACATTTTCCAATACACAAGAAACATTCACGCCTAACTATTCAAAAGCGGAATCTCAAAAAATCACAGCTATCATTCAATATAGCTGACTTAAAAATAACAATTAAATAAAACTGACATTTAAATTGCAGTGATCGAATGATCTCAATGCAAGTGAATCCACCGTCAGTTAGTTTAGTCATAAGTTTCAGACTCCTGTTGCACCAGTTTGAACCGACGAGGACTCTTCACGGCGACTGAACCGTGGCCGTCCAGCGACAGGCGGCCTTTCATTTGAAGATACCTCTTGATATAGCGACAAACGAGTTTTGTCGGGCGCTGCTGCCACTCATCTAATACTTCTTTTGGAGCAAGTACCTGATCCCCTTTTAACCTATCGAGAAGAGTGACGCAGATGACCGCTGCCTTGATGCCCGCGTGATGAGTGAGAGCAGCAAATGCCAAAGACTCCATCTCGATGTTCATCACTCCCGCCTTGTGGATGCTCTCCAAGTACTCCATCTTGTCCGCCTCCGTGAAGTCGCAGAACGCGCCGTCCAACCGCCCTTGACCCTCATAGAAGTCGTAAGTGCACATCGTCTTCCCAGTGACAGTGTCATACGGGTCCTCGGGGTCCGCCAGCCCCTTCAGCTCGCGCGCCAGCCGCCGGTCCAGCTTAGCGGGGCGCTGGATTGTCTTGCCAAGCACCGTCAATTCTAGGACATTCCTCATTGCACCATCAACTGCTTCCTCCGAGATGACGACAGTACCGCCCTCGTACCCTATGCCGCCACAAGTGCCGATCCTGAAGAACACTGGGTCCCGTACCTTCGCGTGGTACATTAACTTTATAACTTCGTGCAGCAAGATGCCGACTGATGGAATGCCCATGCCATGACTTATCGAAAGCACTGGTCCCACTTTATACATGGAGTATCGGTAGGAGAATTGACTGATGTCCTGCAACGTGGTGCCGCAGGGCAGTTTGTGTCCTATCTCCGCCATAATGGTATATGCGAATTGTTCCATACGTTTTGGAGTTCCACCCATGCAGACGAATTTGACGTCGCCAAACATCTCGACAAGATCATGGGAGCCGCTGCCGAGGGCTAAGTGGTATAAAATATCTTGGTCCATGAGTTCGATGTTTGGGTTCCGTAGCCGCACGGTGCCATCGGGATACCTAAAAATATATGTCAGACTCGATAAAATTAATGACATTAATTTAGAGATACGTGCCCCCTAAAATACTTCACAGATCTACTATAATGATTAGGCATATACAATTATGTTATAAACCCCGTGTGTAATCAAATAATATCAATAAATAATACAAATACACTAATTAAACTTTATTTTTATTTTTATATATAAATATTATCAAGAACTCAAGACTGCATTGACTCTAAAGTATAAGCAGAGTTAACATCACCCACGTTATGTTTAGGTTCCATGTACCAGGTTGCGAGCCTATTGTGAATTTTCTGGCACACTTTCACACTAGGGACTCCTACTGAGATTTTACGTAGTAGACAGAAGCCCATATTAATTAAACATAAAGCAGCACGAATAAAAGAGAATAAGAGAGAAAAGAAAGAGCAGAGAACAGGCGCAACACGCTACACTAAAAATGCAAGTCGTTTAAGGTAATCTTGATATTAATACGCTATTTAGCATTGATAGCCAGATGTAATCATGGCCATGCGCGAAGTATTGATAACAGTAACACCACACCTACCATATGAGTTACTTATGCCCCACCTCTTTTAAGATAATGCAGTCGATCGCGTCAATCTGATTATTACAGTCGATTTTGAGAGGCTATTTGACATGCTACGGTTTTATCTAAATGAAAATGGATCATAAAAACAATACAAGTTATGCATGAAGCCCGATTAGTATGAGGAAAGGTGAAAGTATATGTCATAGATAAGTTAAATTTATTTTTAAAACCATCTCATATCCACACATCCATATCTCATGACGTTTATTTTGGAGATAAGTAAAACTCTAGGTAGTTTTAGTTCCTAGAAAAACATTATACAACGCGACAATCGGAACGGAATAAGTCGTATATTATTTAGTTGCGAAATTTAAAAGGAGAAGGATTGGGCAGGAGAATATAATTGCAATGTCATGGTTTCTTGAAAAAATATTCATGTGTCATGGTTTTGGACTTCCCCATATCTACTTACTTCCCGTCTACATGATTCACTTGTACGCAAACACTCCTATCCTGTTACAAAATATATACAAGGGGTCGTAGATTCATCTTTAGCTAAAATACTTAGTAGGTAAATATTTAACATTTTTTACTGTAAAGTGAGCAGCAAACGGGGAAGCAGTTTAACACTAGTTAAGTTATCACTGCAGCCCATGACACCTGCAAGCAGCTTCAACCCTTATTCTCTTTGATGTAGATTAGAGCGGCGTTACTATTCCTAAAAGTGAAGTTGATTGCCATTGAATAATATGAGGCCAAGGCGAACATCACGAATGTATCGCATCAAATCTGCGGACAACGGGTTAATAGTTGAATAGACAACCTAACAGCGTTCGGGTCCACTTCTTCATAATTATCTTTTGTGGCCGGTTGAATCAGATCGTCGTTATCGAACACTCTCCTGTGGGGATGATGACAACCGTTATGGTGTTCCGTGGAATGTCGCCTAACGTTATTATCGAATCCATTTCCGTTATGGTGTTCCAGTTGTCCATTCGATGGGAATCCATTGGTGTCTTGGGGCATTGTATACGAATCTCGAGGTACAATGTTCTGGTAAACAAGCAAAACAAAAAATACAGCAAAAATATACAACGTAAAATAAATATGAAAATATGTATGTTTGAACTATTCTCAAACCTAACATAAAGCCTATACGTGTTATACGAGCTTGTGACACTAACGAAAACGAAATGTTTTGTCTGACTGCATTATTTATAATAGGCAATAAAAGTAAACAATTATATGAAAACATTCAATGTAACAATCCAAATTCTCCACAGTTGTGCTATTTGTTGTTATGAATCCCACGCAATATTTGTTTATTGCAGATGATGGTTGTGACGATCATATGTACGGGTTTATCTAAGGTTACTATATCTTCATTGTTTTTAAATTTAAGTTCAAAATGAACACAATATTCGCGTAGCATTACATGTTATTGTGTTGGCAAACAATACTTCAAGGTCGCGACGACTCTCGAAGCAACATTCTTGTAGTACGAAAAATCAAAAAAGAATGGCAATTATTTCTCAGCTCTGTAACTGTACCTACATAATAAAACACTCTTACTTAGATTTAAGTACATTTCTAATGTTATAAAATGATGCATAAATGACCTATCAACAAAACGAAATACTCTTAAAGATAAATTATATATTTTATTTAATAACATTGGGATCACTCAATAATTGCTCGATTGCTCTTAGTTACCATCCAAGTAAATATCATTACTTAAGGATTAGACAAATTTAATTAAAAATAAAAATACGAAAGCGTTAATGTAATTAAAATAGCATTCTGTCTGCTTTTAAATTTTAGTTATTAAATAAAATGAATTTAACTGATATAACACTGTGTCAGTACATAATTCGATTTTCGATAATAATTTACTATTAAATAAGAATCAATATCAATGTCTGATTTGTGCATAGTTTCCAATAACCTTACAATTTCTAATACGTTAATGTTAGACAGAAATTAAGATAGTAAGTTCAAACATCAAAATTGAATATTTAAATCTTTCTTACCTGAGTTAGTCGTAGTTATTTATCCAAGAGATACCAAACAGCACGGTCAATACTATATAATAGAGCACACTGACTGAAACGTAGTGATAGGTCAGCTATCCGAAGCTGAATAGTCGATGTCCAACTGACATACCGCATGATCGACTAGCAGCTTGATAGTTGTTATTATGAGCCAACCTCTATCTATCAATACGTTCGCGTATTTTACTTAGTACATCGTCAGAACTCTGTACCACGTTACCTTAAGACGCGTATGTAATTTATAAATAATTCTGAGGCGTTGCAGTTGCCATTCTTGATGTTAATTAATATTAATTATAGATCCCGGAAATCCTAATATAACGCAAACATCTCCATAGATAAATCGTATTACAACCAACGCATGTTATAATAAAGCTCGATTGATAATAATTATGTTTAACTTTATAATATAACCGAAAAAATAAAATTAGTCTACGCTAATAAGTATTGTACTTACAGTACGTTAAAACGAAAGAGCTTCACTATAGTGTCTGTAACTATAGTTCTGATAAATAAATTAAAGTAAATTTAGTATTTGTATTTTACTATGTATTTTATAAAAATTGTATTAGAAATAGGTGCAAATATAAATAACAAAATATTATTTAAACAATAAAAACTAACGATCGAAGAATCCTGAACATCATCCCAAAGTCCTTTAGATACTAGCAACGTGACAGAGTATATCCGTAGAATTTGGGGTTAGCACATAATTGTATGTCATCATTAAAATAGGTCAGTAGATTTCTTAATAAGTAATTTAAATAATAACGAACCAGGGAGACAGAGATGTACGAGTAAATGGTATGTACTACATTAGAATATAATTATCTATTAAGCAGTGGTACTCACCTGTATTGCTATAACACATAAAATTAGAGCTTGTTCTCGTATCTACAGTTACAAAAAAGTAATCGTCGAAGCGGATGAATTCAAATGGTAATACGTTAAAATCGTATAAGCTTGGCTCAAAATATATTCCAAATTGTAATAAAAAAAGTATTGATTTAATCTATAAATTCTTAATTCGTCCTAACTAGGTTGGCAGTCAAAAGAGGTCGAGAGTTAACCTACTTTCCACTTACAAATGGTACGACTATTATTGTTTACTGAAGCAGCAAAGTCTTTCATTTTCATAAAGGCGCTATTCTTGCTTGACTATCTCCGGGTTGGTAATTTATTGATTAAAAGACGATATACATAATACATTATTATAATAATTGTTTGTCATACCATTTACGTACTTAAACAATTATCGCTAATTTTTATTTTAATATACCTAAAATATTAGTTTTGTAAACAGATATAGAAAACACAAAGAAGCATCGTAATGTGCTCTTACTTAGTGATAATAATTGTGAAGCTTTAGTAATCCCATCTATATAAATAGTTACTTGTATTATATAAATTAAGTAGAACTTACTCGTCACGAAGTTCATCCTTGTCGAAAGACATCGTATCTATATTCAAAAGCACTGCACACTTTTAGGCGGTGTTAGATAATACAAAGTACTTAAACAGTGTGGTAAAAGCGGATCGATAAGCAGAGACAGAACCAACGCAACACGACTGTCGAAAAGCAACTACGGAAGGTTTTCCGCCCAGGCTCGACAGGGCGCGGACTTGCGTGGAAAAAGCTTGCGCAGAACACGATATCTTATCACACACGCCACGGCGTCTAACCCTAACCAAATTGGTTATGACATACGACGCACATATTCTTCAAATAAACAACATGGAAGTAATATATAGATTAAATTTTCATAATCTCACATTAGGCAATTCATATTCAGATAAGGAAATTGACGCTTTATATTTCTTCACAAAAAAAGTGCTTAGTGACAGACAATCTAAATAGTGTTATTTATTATGTAACAAAAAGATAATATTTTATTGATTCCAATATACCTCAATACTGAAGTCCTTTCCTGACAAATGGACGTTTACGTCTTACATACTTTGGAAATTAAAATCTGAACAGTTTGTTTTATAAATGTTCAATTTTTAATTATTGTTATTTATAATCTTTAAATTAGTGATATACTAAGTATGTATGAAAAAAACCATTGGCTATCTAGATATATACATATTTTATTTATTTATTTAATAACGCGGAATAACAATTTCACACCAATTTCTGCTATGAAACAGGTTTTACGAGTTGTTTCCGATTGAAGGATTCGACATGCGACATGCACAGGATACACGAGGCGACAAACAGCCGTCAGGCTATCAGTAACGTACTTAAACTAGTTACGAACAAAACGATGGGTCAGTTTAGAATCAGCTACGGTTGCTATGAGCTACAGTGGCCACTTAACTCAATGTGAACTGCATGCACTGCACTAGTGTTCTAATTTTCATAAATAAAATTAATATAATTTTATAACACGACAACAGTGAAACAAAAATAATTGTTATAATTTTACAGGCAGTTTGTCAGTATACAGAACAGTTCTGGTGATCCGGCTAAGTTACTCAGTAGAACTTCTATTGGTTATGATTATTTTTAAGAATAATTTATTTAGATCATTGACCATTTAGTTTGTGTGATTATATATAATACATTTTGCGTTTTCAAATGTTAACTATTTATGATAGCAAGGAAACCAGGTTAACTACTAGAGTAATTACAAAACTTTAATGCATAACACACTTTATTTTTGAAATTGAAAGGTATATACGTAGTAGATAGTTACATACACTGATAGCATTACATTATGTATATTTATACCTACATAAACAACTTGGGTAAACTTCAATAGCTAATACAGATAGCTTCACCAAAAAATGCACGTTTAAAATTATACAACTATGACACGATTTTATAAATAAATAAAAGGTATATATTCTGATAACATAGTCATGAAAACATATTAAAAATTAAAGCTAAAAACCATGTTACTGTAATTTGGAGATATCTTGGAATAATAAGAAATCAAATAGCGGTAACTGATATATTTTAAGCAATATAGTAATTTAAACAAATAATTTTATTAGACAAAATATTGAAATTATTCGATATGTTCCTTAATTATATATTAAAATGCTAATGCGTAACAAATATACGTACAACTTTAATCTGGATTTTACTATGAAATATTAAGTAAGAATAAATTTGCAAACAACCCTCTAGCCCTAGCACTAAAGGAGGAATAAGCATTTATTATTCTCATCAAAGAAAATGAACAGGATACTAAATTAAAGCTTTTGTTGAAAATTACAGATCATTATACAGTACGCAATAGAAATAAACTAGGATTTCCAATTTAAAAAATTCTCAAAAATATTATACTCTATGTAATTTTACTACTCTCGCTACCTTAATAGTGGAGTTCTACCGTAGCGGAAAAGTAAAAGATCATAACACTACTGACTAGTAGATGAAACACAGTCCGAATAACGTTGCTGACAGTAACAAGCCAGCACAGATTATCTACACACACACACAAACACATAACTCCATTATCAAAGTCCGCAAAACATCGCCACACAAGTCTTCTAGGATATCTCAGTATAAGGTAACTTAACGCACTCATAACGTCGTTGCGCTCTCAAATATCGCTATGTATTTTTACGCACTTCACAATAAACGCAAAGGAGTAATTTTAACGGAACATATTTAAAGATTTTTCTAAACTATTCATACCATAATAAATAATATAAAAAATAATTATAATAGCTCCATGAAAATCTAAAATGGAGAAACATCACATAGCGACCGTTGCACGCGCAACGACCATGAAGCAACTGGGAGGATTAATGTCTATAAAACTTTATTTGTAAACAAAATATCGCAATTCTGATTCAAACTGTGAGTTTTGTTGAAATCAAAGATATAACATTCTTTTTTTGTATTTTCTTTGGATATTTTCACTGCTACAGTACTCTGGACAAATTGAACTAAATATATGCTGTCATAGTCAATTTGAGTTTGTGATTAATATGAATTGATATTAAAATATAATTCCTTTGATGTGCAGTCTCAATGCACTCAAATTCAATTAAAACTAAGTGTGCATAGTAAATACTTATTTTGGCAAGTACCTAAATTATGATTGAGCGCATGGCGTTACCGTGGTTGGTAGCGCAACATTAAAAAGATATATTGGTATAATACAGAAGTGTCTGCGAAGTGAAGTAGTAATGATACAATTCTAACCATTACACACTTTACCTTAATTAATCGAGCTCAATACTATAACTTCTATAACAGTATAACAAATCGTCTAGAGGAAGGTGATTTTGTTATTACAAAGGCTACGCACGAGGCATCCATGTTTCCTGCATTGTAAAAAGTGAATCTTGAAAGTACACGACACACTAGCGTTCTACATATGGCAAAGTAATTAATCTTGAATGATTGAAACTATCTTGAATATATTTCAGTGAACGCATTGCAACATGTTACAAACAAAACCCATCAACGATTGGCTCGACACTGTCGTGTGAACCAGCCATTTTGTCTGAATAAAGCAATTCATTAGAAAGTTTGTTACAAAATACATAATACGCTCTGGGCTAAAACACGCGATATGTATGGTAGTGTCTAATATTTCAGCTATCTTTCTCAGGTAACTATAATCTGATTTGGATACAATTAACTATATATTATATAAACATAATCAGACTGCTTCGTAAATGTCTTTTATAATTGGATCCCATGCAGTAAATTCT
Source organism: Choaspes benjaminii (assembly GCA_018248235.1). Classification (NCBI taxonomy): domain Eukaryota; kingdom Metazoa; phylum Arthropoda; class Insecta; order Lepidoptera; family Hesperiidae; genus Choaspes; species Choaspes benjaminii. The sequence goes on from DWIE01000162.1 coordinate 17,785, forward strand.
TTGTTGGTTTACAATCTACGACAGCACTCATCTAAACCTAATCTTGATATTTTATATCGTCATCTTCATGAGCTTCATTATGAATCAGCTAGAATTATTCTAAAATTCACTAGTGAGTGGCAAAAAACTAGGCACTAAGTTTGCGTCACTGTAGATTAATTAGTATAAGTAGTTTTTTCTGGGGAAGATAGCATGGGGTTCCTTGTAATTGGGGTCCGGCTGGTTGCGGTAACGTCGCGCTAGCCACACGGCGAACAACTCAGTAAAACTGAAAAATAGTCCAATACCGCCACAGAGTTTAAATGCATAGTCAATAGTCTCTTGTAACTTCTCCATACAAGGCTGGCACTGGCAGTCAGGCAAATCGATATCTTTGCAGCAAATTCTCTAAAAAAATAAAACGGTAATGGAACCATACCATATATACTTCATAGTTGTATTATTTTAGTTTGTAGTAGAGCCAGCCAGCCAGCCTATGTGCAAATTATTTTTCATTATTGTAATGAAGTAACACACAGGCTTGCAGTCCACCTAGTGGGCTACTGTATCTGGACCATTGGATCTGTCACAGTGTCAATAATGGAATGCTCTTACATTTTTTCCTATTGGCCTTATAAGTTATGCCTTTTCAATTGTATAACTAGAAAATAAAATTATCTATACCAAAATATGGACAATAACCATTTTTGCTAATTTGTTACTAAGGCTGTCTCGCTCTTCAATCTTCATGTAATTTAATTGATAAATATAGCAATCGAGCAACTTTTATCTGCATTTCAGCAAGTCATTCTAGAATACCATATGTGCCATGTCTTATCATCATTGATAACCAAATCAGAGTAAAACTAATAAACATGATGATATCACATAAGTCTATAAAAATAACACTATCAAGCAATATTATAATAAATAGTGGGATCTCTCAGAATTTCCACTACCTATAACTTTTAACTCACAACATACTTAAAATTATTTGAGTAACATTTAGGTGTTTAAAAGTTATGAAATATTGCACACTTTACTTATTATGTAAAACAGAGCTGTACCCATAAATATTCACTTTTACATCAATCTACATCAATAAAAAATATAAACACTTACATTCATAATGTCACAGGAAGGATGATCAGTGACATTAAGTGACACATTTTGGAATCCACAGCACTGGAACCTTTGTTGAACTTGTTCCTTAACATCCATATTCACTTTATTCCAGCCCTGCTGTGCCAGCATTCTCTGTTGCTCCGAGTTAACTCCGAGGCAAGCACATGCCACTGAGAACTGCACCAGAAACAGCATGAACAGTATCACCATGTAAAAGAATAGCATGACTTGGTGATGCTTCACAGCCCCAGCTAAGCCCAGGAGGGAGATCAAAATGAGGAAGACCCCACATGCTAGTATGCCTCCAACGATGGGCAGGTTGGTAACCAACGACGACGCTTGTCCATACACTGCCACTGATATCAGTATTGATGCCACCACCACATATAATATGTTTAGTGCTATTAAAGCATTTTTAGAACAAGTGAAACCTCCACACATATTGGAAACGAAATAGTCTAAACAACGAGTATGATACAATGACAATGAAAGTATTGGCCTTTTAACTAGAAGCACAAAATCTATAATAGCAGTTGTGTTCTGTCGCTATTAAACGAAATAAAAAATTTAAACTTTCTGAATCACATTCGTCTCGTAAAACTTCTTTGTGTTTTCATTATTCTCGAGTTCCCATGTTAAATCCAAAATCACCGTAGTTGTCGAATTCACTGATTTCAATTCTCAATGGGTACCTACCAACCCGAAACTAAGATAAAATTAAAATGTCACAGAATCACAGATAGCTTAATATTAAAAACTAAAATGTCGATTTGTCAGTATGACATTACAATGAATAATCATCAATAATAATATTGTAACCAGTAGTGAAACAATATTTTTTTATCATTTTATGCTGTCGTACATATTTCATATTGTTTTAATGAACACTGATCAAGTTTTTAGTTGATAATATAAATATATTACTAACCCAGAACTGCAAATGTTTGTCTACATCAGAGAAATCGTTTATCAAGTTTTCGTAAACAGATAAACACTTCTTGAGGTTAGTGATTCTGTATTTGATTTTATCCTTGCCAATTATGTTGACTATGACGAATTTACATTCGAATGACTTTCGCAACAATCTCATCCGTTGATACAGGATATCGAAGATTAGTAATTTGGGAACGTTGTTGGATTCGTGCGACAGTAGAGTTAATAAAAATCCAAGGCAAGAAATAAAATCGTGGCTGAAATAATAATATAACAGTCGTGACAGAACTGTTGTTACCGGATACACAAAAATGTATTTGCGCACAAAAGCTGTTTTAAATCCACAAATAACGTCACTTGAATGAACCGCGACGCAGAATCTAAAAAAGTATGCCTCACCAGTAATTAAAGATTGAAATATGTTGATAATGTTATCAAATAAAATAAGATAATATGATTTGTATTTAAGCATCAGCAAAATAAATATGTATCCGATTCCAAGGGAAACCAGTAAACAGTACATTCGAAGAAAGTTCGTCTTCACAGCAGAGTAGCCTGTTGCTTGGTAGTTTCCAAACAGAAGGCGAAAGAACATTATTAACTTCAAATTGCGATCATATTTAAAAACGTGCCGGATCT
>DWIE01000163.1:0-20441 GCA_018248235.1 Choaspes benjaminii
GAAGTTTTTTCTTTTGTTAATTTTCTAATTAATATCTCAATACAATCCTTAATTAAAAAATTTAAAGATTTGATAATGTTTACGAAATTAAAATCTATTTTTGATTCAGAGATTATTGATCCCTGTGTTGTATTATAAAGATTTTTAAAATCCAAATTTTCTATATTTTTACATTCAGTTCCCATTTTTGTGAAAAATAATTCGATATTCTCTTTAAAATCATTTCTAATCATTTCAAAAAATGATGAAAAGCAAATGTCAAATATCAAAATAAAATTAAGGATTTTGCTTTGGCTTTCAATAAATTTTTGTAAAATTAAAGATTCATCACAATTTAAAATTAATAAAAATTCTTTTGTAATGCTGTCAATTATAGAAAAAGACAGGATGTTGATAGTGCCTTTACAGATTTTTTTAATAACGTTCCTTAAGTAATTACTTGTTTTCTTGCTAATCCAGGCCTCTGATAATTTTAAAATATCTAAAACCACGTCTTCCTTCAATTTATCACTTTCAGTCACATTAAAAATTTCATTTTCAAATTCGATTTTATTAAGAAGGTGCAGAGCTTTAATGGCCGTACTTTTGTGTCTTAATAATTTAAACAAACTCCTTACAATTTTTATCTTTTGATCTTCATTTTCTAATTTAAATTTAAGTGTTACGATTCGAATCAATTCCATTGATTTTCTGATATTTTCGTAATTGTTATCATAAGATTCATTTTTTAAATCATCAACTTCTTTAACTAATTTCGAAATAGATTCGATCAGTAAAATTTCTCTAATGATTTTTGATAAAGACATAATTTTAAAAATATTAAAAACTTGAGGTTTGCCAATGAACTTTCCTGAATAGAACGCATTTATAAAACTTGAAATTGTATTTTCTGATAAAGGAATATCAATTTCAGTTATTTCAGGTCCTTCATTTTTCTCTGAAAATACGTCTATTTCTGGATAATAAAAATCTTTTAAATGTGCTTCTTGTGATTCAAATTTAAATCTAAATGGTTCTATTAATCCATCAAGATAATTTTTATCTATGGGTTTATAATCTAAATTAGAAGATTTTCTTTCATTCATTAAATTTGTTATAAAATCATCAAATTCATTTTCATTCATTTCATTAACTTCTTCTGTTGTTTTATTAGGAATAAATCCATCATAAACACCAACACTACTTTCTTCAGAATAATCCTCTTCAATATCTGTCTCATCTTCATTCTCTACCTCTGTTTCTTCTTCTTCTTCCTCTATTTCATTTTCAATTGCTTCTTCTTCAACTTTACTTACTAATTTTGATATATTTTCAAATATTAATTTCATATTATCTTCTTCTATGGCCTTGTAAATTGTTTCGAATCTCAAATAAGTAGATCTAATCATAGGAAATGCTTCATTAGTAGTCTCTTCTGATGATTTTGATTCATCATTAATAATCGCATTTTCAGCATTTTCAAAAACTTCCTCAACTTCAGTTTCATTGTAAGATGCAGAAGATGATTCATTATCATTGTCTTCATAAAAACTTTCTGTAGAATCAAAATCGTCTTCTAAATCATCATCTGATACTTCAATATCACAAATACCACTATCTTCAATTTCTTTCTGAAAAATTGTGTAGAGAACATTGTAAATAAAATTTAAAGCAACGTTAAAAATGTCATCATTTGAATTATTCATTGAATTTGAATTAAATTCAGAAATATCATAAGAATCAAATCCAAAAATTTGATTTTGCAATAGAAAAAATGACGAATTTTTCATGCCAAGATTCGTATTTAAAGTTTCTGAATTATTAGAAAGTTCTTTGAGATTAGGCAATTCATTTGGATTAAGTTTAGAAATCACAGAAACAAAAAGATCAAATATATCATTTTTCATAAATTCAGTAAAAGCAAGGAAAACATTTTTATCTTTAACACCATGTTCTAATCCTGAAGTAAGTGTATTTAAAGGATTTGAGACATTACAAAGAATAATAATAGCATTAACAATTTCATTAATAGATCCACTAAGAATAGACTTTATAAATTCGATAAAAGTTATCATAAAATCAGGATCTCTACTATGAACACAAATTGAAAAAAGTTCTAAAGCTCTTCTAGCAGCAATTTGTTTATCTGGATCTTTAATGTAATCTAAATCTTGATCTAAATAACATTCACTCATGATTTGAAGATAATATAAATCAATTGATCTAATATATCTTGGATAATTATAAAGTATTTCACTAAGAACAAATAAATATTTCTCGTGTACAGTACTTTCTCCTTTTAAAAATCTAAGACAATGATCAATAGTTTCATCGTGTTTATCTAAATTTTCAAATAAATTTTCATAAACAGGTTCGTCTTTCATAAAAATTAAATTTGGATTTCGATAAGCCAAAGGGAAATAATCGTAATTATCATTTTCTAAACCATAAAAAGTTAAAACATCTTTTTTATCTAAAATTTTGTTTTTAAGTTCGTAAAGATCGTGTAAATTAGAAAAAATACTATGAACAACAAGCATCGGTAAAAAAGCAATATCACCAACATTACCGTGTAAAGCACAAAGGAGAAGACTAGAATCCGATAAAACGCTAAATTTGTTTGCTCTTACTTCACAATATTTTTCACAAACCAAGAAAAATCCCCAATCTACATCAAATTTTTCAAAACTCGATACGATCTTAATTTCATTTTTTAATTGTTTTAAAACAAATTCTGGATCAATTTGTATAAAACCGTCTTTATCAACCAATTTTTTTAAAATATTTTCATCATTTAAATCAAAATTAATTTCAAACAAATTTTTTTCTTTAAGTTTTTGAATAAATAAAACAAGTTTTTCTTTCTCAATTTTCTTTTTAACAAAGGTTAGAACTTCTAGAATACATTTAAACAAATTAAACATTGCATCTTCATAATGAAAATTAATTAATAAAGCAAAATACCCTAAAGTTTCTTCTGTAATACTATCTACGAACACACTGTAATTCTTATCTTTAATATTGTTAATAATAAAATCTAAACTTCCCATTAAAAATCTAAATCGATATTTACAATCAGAATAAAAATGTTTTGATACTAAAGAAAATAACACAGGTTCTAAATCTACTTCTACTTTCCTATCTATTCCATAAAAATTTGTTATAGTAGAAAGAATTAATGGACTTATTTTCATATTTTTTTTATCAAATGTCTTTAAAAATTCAATAGCCATTTTTTTATATTCGAAATCAATGTAAATAGAAACACAACCAGCAAGTATTTCTAAAATTAATTCTCTAATTCTTTCATCAAAATTTATAAAAAAATCTTGTTTAAAAATCCAAAATACAAAAGATTGAAATAATTTTTTATCAAAATATTCAGAAAGGTGTTGTAAGACCTTTAAGAAAATTAAAATCTTTCCAATTTGGTTTTCATTCATAAAATTACGTTTAGCTCTTTTCCTTTTGTTTCTTTTGTCAACATACAAACAATCAGAAATTAAAGATAAAAATTTGTCAAAAAATGTTTGCTCATTCGTAATAGCCACAGTATCAAAATCTTCAATTGCGTATTTGAGTAAAAAAACATTATTAAGACAAATCAGGATGCTAGATTGTTTAAAATTGTCTCTATTATCATTTTGTTCTTTATTAAATTTAGATCCTAAGTCGATATACGAAGATATAAATGATCCCCCCATAACATCATGATCATAAGTCCCATCAATAAAATCAATTGTGAGTATAAATAAATCCATTGAATATTGTACAGCTTTTTCTAAAAGAGAACGATTAAATAATTTTCCAGTAACAAAATTAAAGATAAGCCCAGAAATTAGAGAAATCAATTTCTCTCCTTTTGACATTAAAATTTGATATTCTTCTCCTTTTCTTTTGCCTCTTTTCATTTTATTAACGACATTTTCTAATTTTGGAATAATAAATTGAATTGCTAATTTTTCATTATCTAAATATCCCAAAATAGAAACAAACATTTGATAAAGAGAAAAAATACCCGAAACAGGCTTATTATCACGAATTGAAATTTGATCATATAAATCTATTAATAATTTTATAATTTTTTCTTTATAATCTTTTATATCTAAAACAGTGCTGCCTTTTAAATGACTAAAAGATTCAAGAAATTTCTCTATTGCTCTAATTTCGGAATCTAAAGGATTTTTATCTTTGTATAACTCAACCATTTTTTCAAATCTATTGAGACAAAATAAACTGTATTCCTCGTTATACTCTGGATGATGCCTTAAAAATATTGAAATAGAATCAATTAGATTACCATCAGGAACAAAAGGGGCTTTTATATCATAAATATTAAGACCAGATAATATTGAAGAAAATAATAAATCATCTCTTAATTTTTTAGCGTATTTAATATTTAAAGATAGTGCATCAATAAAATTTATGAGACAAATTCCTAGTTGTTCATTACAAATTAAATCTTTTACATTTTCAAGTAATTTATCAATTCCTAATTTTGATAAGGTTTCAATTGATAACGGATCTGCATTAATAAAATATGAAAAAATATTAAAACATCTAATAGAGACTTGTTCATTCTTTAAACTTATTAATTTAAGACAAATAATCGAAAATCTACTCTCTTCGAATGGTTCTAATTTTGTATTTTGTTTTTTATAAAGATGAAATAAAATGTCAATTAAAACTATAAAAATATCTTTGTTTTCATTTACATTATTATTTTCTAAATATTGACAAAATCTTTCAACACAATTTTCTTTCAATAAAACAGCAGCACAATCATCGTTTTCTTTAATAAAAATTAAAATATTTTTTAAAAAACATTGTAAATTATCATTATTTTTAGTACTTAAATATTTTAAAATAAAATTTAAAACGATATCACAGTTTATAATTGTCTGGTTTTCAAATCTAATCAACGATTCAAATAGAGAAAAAATGTTAAGTTTATCGTATTCAGGATTTCTTAAAGCATTTTCTAGTGACTGATAAAAAAAACCATTTGGTTCACCAAGCTCAAGAATGTAAATAAAATGAACAATATTCAAATCGTAACCAGCACAAAATATCAAATACCTTTCAAAACACCATTTAACTTCCAAATCTAAATCTCTAATAAAAGATAAATGTTTAAAAACTTCCTTGTAATCACCCGCCTCATTATAAAATGATTCTAATTTATTTTTTAAATTTGATTTTTCTATTATTTCCACAAATTTGTTTTTATCATTTTCTAAAATTTGATCAACATTAAGATTTTTAATAAAATCTCTATCTCTCTCTAAATCAAGAATATCGTAAGTAGAGGAAAGCCTATGATAATATTCATTTGAGTTGAGTGTACTGAATATAATCATAATTGAATTTTGTTTTAAAATCGTTCTAAATTGTTCATTTTTGTTTGTGATTTTTCTTAAAACAGTTATGTACGTGTCAGATGCTTTAAAAGAACTGGATGATTCCCAAAAAGTATCTATAGGTGATTTTTTCATAGTTAAATTCGGAATAGGTCTAAATATCTTATCTTTAATATGTGTAAATGTGTCATTAAAACTACTATCAAATTCTGCAAGTTTATAAAAAATCTCATAATGTGAAGAATTGGTTCTAGAAATACTTATTGGTTCTCCTATCATAAAAATTGTGCTAAATGTCATGATTATAACATCCAAATCAAAACAAATTGCAAATTTAAGAATTCGATCTTGAAGTTTGACAGCTGGTGGTTCTTCAGAAAATCCATAAATCCTCTGAATTAAACCGAATAAAACACACAATACAATTTTATCTTCAGGTGAAAATGTTTTATATTGAAATCCGTCATTAAAATATTGTTCATAAACGTTATCGATTTTTTTCATTATTTTTCTAATTAACCTCGACCAATGTTTGTTTTTCTTGTGTTTAAAAGGCCAATTCTCAAATAATAAGGATGAAAAAATACAAATTTTGACAGTATCTTCTTCTTCAAGGAAAAAATTTTCAAATTCGTCAAAATTCCATAGATTTATTTTTTCAACCATTGGGGCAAAAAAAATGAAATTGATAAAATATTTTTATTGTAAAATATAAGTTTAGATGAAAGTACAAAATTTTAATAAATTCATAAATTTAAATTTTTATTATAATTTTGTTTCTATGTACTTTATAATTCTATTCTTAATTTTATTTCCTTTTAATTTACATTCTTCAATCCATTTCAATATTTTTTCAAAACACTCTTTGCTTTTGAGAGCGCCTTCTATGTAAAACCCGAGTAATTTCTGTTTATGAAGCATGTAAATGACATTACAAACATCATCAGAATGCGAAATAACAGTATCTTTCAATGAAATTCCCATTAAAATTGCACAACAAGTAAAAGAATTAATAGCACAAGAGAAAATGTCTTGGTTATCTTTTACAATATGAAATGTAATTGTGTATTTAATTGTACAATTTTCTTTTATAATTGCGTGTGTTATTGCATTTTTAACCATTTCTCTTAAATCAAATCTGTCATTTACATTCCACAAAACTTCAATAGGATCATCACTTTCTCCCTTTTGTTCGATAAAAATAGAGCAAATTAAAGAAGAATGTTTAGATGAAAGATAACAACACAAAGTACGGTCATCTTTATGTTCAAAAATGATTTTTTCGTTCATGGGCTGTCAATAGAAAATTATTTAAAAAACCGTTAAAAAATATTTAAAAAATTTTATAAAACTGTTGTAATACAAAACCCCCTTAAGTAATGAGCAATGAACCAAACCAAGAAATTAAAAATGAACAAAAAATAAAAAAATCTTTAGAAAATTTAAAATTAAACAGAACACAATTTTTAGTTGTGGGAATGGCTGGTGCTGGTAAAACAACTTTTTGCCAAAGACTTTATTCGTGGCTATCTCAAGAAAATTGTAAAATAGACCCTAAAACGGGCTTAAATTCTTCAATTTATTCTATAAATCTTGATCCTGCTGTTTTAAATTGTAAAATGCCTTTAAATTGTGATATTAGAGATCATATTGATTACAATGAAGTTATGGAGAAGTATAATATTGGTCCTAATGGTGCTATTACTACATCTCTTAATTTATTTTGTCTTAATATAAGTAAACACGTACAATTAGGAAATGAAAAATACGTAATTATTGATACACCTGGACAAATAGAAACATTTACATGGTCTTCTCCAGGATACGTTATTAATGATTATTTTAAATCAATGGGAAATGTAATTATGATTTATCTTGTTGATTCTTATAATTCTACTGACCCTTCTGTCTTTATGTCAAATATGATGTACGCTGTTTCTTTAATGTGCAGATACGAAGTCCCTTTACTATGTACTTTTAATAAAATAGATATCGAGTCTTCTACTAAAATAGAGGATTGGATAAGAGATTTTGAAAGTTTTAGTGCTTCTCTTAATGAAGATAAATTACATACACCACTTTTAAGATCAATGTCATTACATTTTGAAGAATTTTATAATTCAGTAAAAACTGTTTCGATTTCGAGTACGACAGGTTTAGGAAAAGAAAATTTGTTTGAAAAAGTTAAGGAGATTTTAAATTGTGAAAAAAGTGAATAAAAATATAAATTAAGTTTTTATTTTGAGTTGATTTTTTTATGGCTAGTCAATTCAGGCGTATATTCAAGCTCTTGTTCGTAGAAAGACTCTCGAGAGCATCTCCATGGACTTAAGGAGAAATGGAGATCTTGGAATTTTTATTAGCGACGAGGGAGTAACTTGTTTAGAACTAAACTCGGTGACTACGGAGTCTAAAGGCCTCGCTGGGAGTGCAAAAGTTAAAGAAAAATTTTTAGCTTCATTAAATATATGCAATGGCTGGTCAATTCACTTACCTTCAAATTTTTATTGAGCCTTAACTTTGTTTTAACTTTATTTTATTTTTTTCGGTTACACCCCCCTAAGTCGATGATCGAAAAAATTATCATAATTTCTACTGGTGTCAATTTAGGAATTTCTATTTATTTAAAGATTAGACAATTACTGGCTCTTTACAAAGGACAAACTGAAACAACAAAAAAGATTGCGGATGATAAACAATTTGAAGGAATGAAAAGTTATAATAAGGATAAACTTATAAGTGATATGTTTGAATCTCTTTTTTCTAATGTAAAAGATATTTTATTAATACACTTTAGGTATCTTCAATACGTTTACGATGCTAATTTCAGGGACAGATCTTCTTATTCTGAACTTTTATTTTTTATTTTCTTTTTTAATATCGAGAGGATCATTGGTTTGCCTTTTACCGTTTTAAACACTTTTTTCATTGAAGCCAGACACGGTTTTAACAAAACTACAGCCGCTTTGTTTGTAAGTGATTTCTTAAAATCTACTGTAATTACTTCCCTTTTATTGGCAATTGTAATTCAAATTGCTTTAAATCTTGTATCTGCTTATTCTAATTTTTATTTTTACCTGTGGTTGTTTATAGCTGTTTTCCAATTGAGTATGGTTGTAATTTATCCTCTTGTAATTCAGCCGCTTTTTAATAAATTTACAGAACTTGAAGATGGCTCTTTAAAAAATCGTATTGGTGAACTTTGTAAAAAAATCGGATTTAGTGCTTCTAAAATCTTTGTAATGGATGGATCTAAGAGATCAGGTCATTCTAATGCTTATTTTATAGGACTTACTAAAGAAAAAAGGATTGTACTCTATGATACAATTATTAATCAATTGACAGAAAATGAAATCCTTGCTGTTTTATGTCATGAATTTGGTCATTGGTACCATTCTCATACCCTTAAGTTAATTTCTAAAGTATTAGTCGAACAGTTTATTTATCTTTACGTTATTAATGCCATTCTTAATTGTGAATTATTTAAGACCCAAATTTTTTATCAAAATGAGCCTGTTATTATCAAACTCCTTTATCTTTCGTATGTTTTAAACATTTTGAAATATCCGATAGGCTTAATGTCGAATATGATGAGTAGAAAATATGAAAGAGAAGCAGATAGGTTTGCTGTTAAGGAAAATTATGGTGAAGATTTGAGTTCTGCTCTTGTGAAACTTAATACTGAAAATAAGGGAAATTTATCACCTGATCCACTATTTTCTGCATTTTATTATTCTCATCCGACTATAATTGAAAGACTTGATTTAATTAAGCAAGAGATGGATAAGACTAAATAAAAAAATTGATTTTTTAAAGTTAAATTGATCAAAGATCGAGGTTTTAAATGTTTAACAATTTGTTTGTAGTTAAAATTTAGCAATAAACTAATAACATTGCGTTAAAAAGATGACAAAACGCTGGTCCACATGGCATTTTGCGTCCATGCATGAAATTTTAACTAACACACGAACTTTTAAAATGTAAAATCACTGCTGTATTATTGTAAGGGCACTATATTTTACTACGAAATACTTAATATTGTATAATTTTAAAGTCGAATAAACACGAAGCTCTAAGACTAATAGATTGTCTGGGAGCAGTAATATAAGATATAAGTAATCGTGCAAAATGTTTCCAATAAACAAGAAAGCGTAAATACAAAGTAAAGTAATTATTTAAGGATTTAAAAACTGTTTAAAGGTCAACTTTCTAGGCGAATAAAATTTAATTTTATTATTAGCTATATTTAGAAACTTGTAATTTTTTAATCCAAAGTAATAATATACGCCCTGTAAAAAATCAAATTTTCGAAAACTTTTTGACATGTTCTGATAAATTCTCCGATTTGTTAACCATAAACAAAATTTGATTATCATTTAGTAACATATAATAAACACATCATTAAACAATCAGACATTCAAAACTTTTAGAATCTTAACTTTAATGAAGCTACTACAAACCAAATTTTATTTTACAAATACAGGAATTGAAATTTTTAATTTTTTTTAAAAAATTATATCCCTAATGTGGACAACTGAAAGATTAAGACAAGCTTTTATAAATTATTTTGAAAGAAAAGGACACAAGGCAATTCCTTCCAGTTCTGTTATACCAAATAATGATCCTACTTTACTATTTACTAATAGTGGAATGGTCCAATTTAAAGGGATTTTATTAGGCGAAGAAACAAGTTTAAGACGAGCTTGTAGTGTTCAGAGATGCATAAGAGCAGGAGGTAAACACAATGATCTTGATGATGTAGGAAAAGATAATTATCATCATACTTATTTTGAAATGTTGGGTAATTGGTCATTTGGTGATTATTTTAAGAAAGAAGCAATAGAATATGCGTGGGATTTTTTAGTAAATGAATTAAATTTAGATTCTGAAAGAATTTATGTGACGTACTACGATGAACTAGACAAGGATTCTCTTAAGTTTTGGTCTAAATATTTACCAAGAGAAAGAATTATTAGTGCATCTTATAAAGATAATTTTTGGGAAATGGGCGAGACAGGCCCATGTGGACCTTGTACAGAAATCCATTACGATAGAATTGGTGGTCGTGATGCTTCTAGTCTTGTTAATAAAGACGATCCTGATGTATTGGAAATTTGGAATATTGTTTTTATTGAATTTAATAGAACTCCAAATTCACTTATGCCATTAGAAAGACAATGTATTGATACTGGAATAGGTCTTGAACGACTTCTTAGTATTTTAATGAATGTTCGATCAAATTATTTGATTGATTCATTTTGTAATATAATAAGGTTTATTGAATCTAATTGTCAATTTATTTATAAAGATACAGATGAAGGAACAGATGTGGCTTTTAGAGTTGTAGCAGATCATTGTAGAACGATAAGTGTCTGTTTACATGATCGTGTTGAATTTAGTAGTGATGGTCAGGGATACGTACTGAGGCGTATACTTAGGAGGGCAGTAAGATTTAGTATTGATGTACTTAAATTACCAAAAGGATGTTTGAGTAAAATTGTCGAAGTTGCTTTTGTTAACCTTAATTTGAAACCAGTAAGTCTTGATGTTGTTGACAAGGAAGAAGAGTTGTTTTTAAGAACATTACAAAAAGGTGTTGATAGGTTTAATAAAATGACTAAAGACGTAAAAGAACTCTCAGGTAAAGATTTATTTATCCTTTATGATACTTATGGTTTTCCAACAGATCTAACAGAAATTTTAGCTAGGGAAAATAAAGTAAAAATTAATTACGAAGGTTATGAAGAATGCAAAAACAGAGCAAGAGAATTATCAAAGAAAGTAAATACTCGTATTACAGAAATTATTACAAATTTTCCTAAAACCAAAGATGATTCTAAATATTCAAAAAATAAAATTTCATCTAAATTACTTTTTTACGTTTTAGGAAAAGAAATTTTTTGTGATTTTGATTCAATTCCTGAAAATGTCGAAGTCGGTTTTATTTTCGAAGAAACTTGTTTTTACGCTGAGTGTGGTGGTCAAATAGGAGACACAGGTGAAATTAGATTTTATAACGAAGAAGGTGAAATAGGTAAATTTGAAGTTAAAGATGTGCAGAATATTAGTGGATATGTAGTTCATTATGGTGTACTAGAAGGATTTGTTTCTGTTAATGCGTTATTAGAGTATAATGAAGATTTAAGACATGATACTGCCATTAATCACACGTCTACACATCTTCTGTATTTTTTATTACGAAAATACATTTCAGGAGATCAAAGAGGAAGTTTGGTAGCTCCTGATAGACTTAGATTTGATTTTGAAAGTAGTAAATTAGATTTAAAAGTTTTAAAAGATGTTGAAATTGAATTTAATAAATTAATTAAAGAAGAATTTGATGTAGAGGCTACAATTGTTGACAAAAAAGATGTTGATTTTGACAAGGTGGTGTTTATGAAGGGAGAGACGTATCCTGAGAAAGTAAGAGTCATTCATATCAAAGGAGTAGAAGCACAGGATCTATGTGGTGGAACTCACATAATAAATTTGAGAGAAATTAATAAATTTAAAATACTTTCAGAAGGAAGTGTTAGTGCTAATGTAAGAAGAATAGTTGCCATTACAGGAAGAGAAGCTGATAAAATGGAAGAAGAGGTTTGTTTACTTAAGAAAAAACTTAACGAAGGAGAAATTATTACTATTGATAAGAAGATTCCGTTATTTGATAAATTGGATTTAGAAGAAATGAAAAAAATTAATTTAGAGAAAGCTGCTGCTTTAAACAAAGAAGTTCATAAGAAAAATAAGGAAAGGTTTATCGAACAGAATGAAGATCTATGTCAGGCATTAGAAAATATGAATTTAAATGCCAAAGTTTTTAAATACGAAGTTAAACCGACGATGACAGTTAAGGAAATTATTAGAAATATTAATATTTTGATAAAATTAGTGAAAGGAGGCAAACTTTTGATTTATTTTGTGAAAGATAATAGTTTTTATTTTTTTATTGTTCATCCTGATCCAATAAAAATAAAATTGACTGAGCCTTTCCACGGAAGAATAAAAGAAAATATTTTACAAGGATCTGTAGAAGGAGGTGAAGAGATGAGGGATGTTTTACTTAATCTTTTATAAATTAAAAATAAGTTTAAAAAAATATTAGCAGTGTAATCAAATATCTTTTTACGCCGTGCATGTCCTTTAAAAAATGATTTATTAAAATATTAAAGCATGTTTATACGGCATTTGACAGTAAAAATTTGACGGACTTAAATATTAATAATTCTAAAAAGTTTTGTCTAGCTAGGACATTTCAGGCATTTTTAACTTTTATTTGAATTAATCCTTTTTTTGATCGTATGTTATTTTTTGTCATAAAATATAGGAACGTAACGATTTTGAAAATTTCAAAGGTAAGGTGCGCTCGTGAAAAAGTTAGGAATCACTGGTTTTAATACTAAACTCAATATCAGCCATAGTTCCCATGATCCAGTACTAAGCTTACATACGGACATCTGCAAGTATTGTTTACCTTACCTTTTTTTGGTTTTTACAAAACTGATTAACACTTAAATTTTTTTACATACAAATCGTAACCTGATTTAACATAAAATGCAATACGCAACTTTGTTGTGCTCATTTAATCCGAAACAGTTTAACATGGTCAGTTAAAGTAATATATTAACTTATTAAATTTTATTATCAAAATGATGTAAATAATAGCATCGCTTTACAGTGTGCTATGAATTTAAATCTATTCTTTAACATTTATCATACTAATAAATAATATTTTACGATGCACTTTTCAATACAAACATATTTGAGTTAATTTAAGAGTAATCATTAAAATTTTTTGTTTGCTATTTGAATTTAAATTTTTTTAAGAGTAAAATTTTTTAATTTTGTTTTAAAAGACACATTAAAACTTTAATTTTACAGTACAAAATTTTTGTTATCAATACAAAAAAAATAATTTTTGATTTTTTAATGCAGATAAAAAATTTAGCCCATATGACAAGTATTGAATTATGTTTAAAATCTTTTATAATTATGCTTTTGCAAGGAACTTTTTGCGCTAATTTACCTGTTTCAAAAAAGTCGATCAAGCACATCGCAGACTATCAGAACCTACTTATTGGAGTTGATGCTTTTAATTTAATGACGAAAATTTCAAAAAAAAATATTGCCAGCATTTATTCGGAAAGTCCCAGTGATTCAACAGAATATGATTCTTGTAATTCTGATAGTCTTATCGAAGATGATGACGAAGAAAATTTTGTATCGATTCAAAATTATGCCTTTAAACAATCAACTATTGTTTATCTCATTAAAATTTTGAAAGAATTGAAGAATCTATCAACAAAAGTTACTTTGCCTTTAAACCGTTCAAAATTTTTAAAATTCATTGATAATTCAATTAATTTAATTGATCTTTTCGAAAAAGTAGTTTTACAGAGGAAAGATGATACTGCGATTATTTTTAAAGATAAAATGCAAAATGTCATTTCGAACATTGATTTTATTGATAAAATATTGCCAGAGATTAAAGAGATATTTAGTGCAGACTATGTAATCTATAACAAAAAAGGTAAATTAAAAAAAATATTAAAAAAATACGAAATTTAATTGCGTTTTACAATGATCTTAAAGCGAAGTTTAGGGAATATAACGGTATTGAAAAACAAAAAGTTAATTTTGATCTAAAAGAGGATGTTGATCTTTTAATTGAATACAGAAAAAGACTTATTAACAAAAAAATTTTAATTAGCAATATGAACGATGAAGATGTTGGAAATCAATTAGATGATTTTTTGAAAGGTTCACTTGATGTTTATGAAAGTTTGTATAAATTTCTTAGATTCGAGTTAATTTTTATGACCATCGATTTTAATATTTTGAATTATTTTTGGAATGGTACCAGTAAATGTATCGATGATCTTGTGTCTTATGTAAAATCATTCGTTTCAACTATTTAAAATACGAAGGCGTTAAAATGTAATCGGAATATCTCTACTTGAAGAGAAGAAGTAATTAAAAGTTTGTTATTTACAAGTCGATTAGATTTGAGCTATTATTTGTTTTATGTGTATAAATTTGTTCAAACAAACATGCAAAAAAAATCAAGTCCTTATTTGCTAATTATGAAGAAGTAGTGCGTATAAATGCCATTGTTTGACTTTTTAGACATGTTGTATTAAATGCGTACAGACGATTGGAAGTAAGTATTTTAGTATTTTAGTTGGCATTTATTGCTCTTATTAAGGAAATAAAATAATCTTTGCATGCATGCTGTTGATGAAGCCCTTAAAATTTTATTATTTGTTTACCCCTAATTTTTATGTCCAATAAACAAACTTTAAACAACACATGCAATTAATTAAAATGTCAAAATAGTTAAAATCTCAAAAGTTATACGCGTCTCTTAAAAGTTAACCACTGGGATAATGCTAAAAAACACATTTTTTTATTATATTATTTAATTATTGATTTTTACCATCACAACAGATTCATCTTCATCAAACTCCGTATTATTCTCTAGACATTCCTCAAATTTTTTATTGACATACAACACGGCCTTTATCCAATAAGCATTTGTTATTACAATCAAGGCTAATGTTATTGGTGCCACTTTCTTTAAATTCGGTATTTCAAGCACAGTAAAAAATGCACCATAAAATGCACTTAAACTCTTTCCTAGTTTTATACAAATGCCATCGTACACACTCTTGTATTTTCCTCGCTTTGATTCGGGTATTCGCATAGAAATCATTTCTTTTGCCATATCGAAATTCACAAATTTACAAATTTTAATTAAGACAATTGATATCGTAATAATCCAATTCTCAAAATCTAAGTATTTAGGCATCTTTTTAAGAAAATCATTAAACATTAAACCTTTTTCAGTTTCTGTTGGATAATTATAAAAACTTAAACAAGAAATCAAAGTGAATGTTGAAATAGAAAGTAATGGAGTTATTAAAGAAGAGAACAACCAACCCAATTTCCTAACGTATTTGTATAAAAATACATTTACAATTAGTATAGAAAGTGGTATAAGAGTGTAATTAACACTTACGAATACTGAAGAGTATTTATCAGTTGGTATATTAAATTTTTTTGATGCATCACTTAAACTGTTTTTCCAAGTAGCGTCTAATATCCCCGAACTAAATGAATAAACCAGTAAAATTATAGAAATATTTCGTAATAAACGAGATTCTAATAATTTCCAGATATTACTCGTATTTTTTTCGGTTTTTGGAATATACACCACTTCCAAACTCTTTTTAAAATTCCTTTCTATCATTTTATTCATAAAATAAATTAAAAGAGTCAAACAACTTAATGTTACAAATAATAAAGAAGTTATCATCATAGAAATTTTATCAGATACTTTTTGTTTTATAAAATCAAATAACATGTATAATAAAGCAGAAATTATCATTGATATTGCACTAGTTGATGATAAATAAGGCAAAATATCTTCCATTTCGGCTTTTGTACACACAGAATTAGCAAAAGTAAAATAAAACAATCCAATCATAAAAGTCCCGTACATTTCTGCTGCCACATAAATAACAGTATAAATCCATTCCCCAAAGATATACAATATTGGTTCTAGAAATTTCAATCTTCTTTCTTCTAATTTAACTGATTTAACGTACTGCCCAACCCAATCTTGTCCTTTTTGTACTAAATTTTCATTTGGCAATAACAAACTGCCTAATAAAATAAAAAATATAACGTAAATTATCGTTAAAAAATTGTAAATTACTGATAAACTGTATTTTCCTAAAAACTTTTGTACGATTAACATAAATCCAAAGATCAAAGGAAAAGTTAAAAAGAGTTTTATGAAGTAAATTGAAGATGGTTGTTGTTTTGTGATTATAAATATTTCTCTAAAGATTTCTAAAAGAGTATTAATCATTGTAGTAATAAAGAAAGTAAATATGAGAGAATATTTCAAATTGTTTCTTATTAATAAATTTGTATCTTCCTTCATTAAGTCTTAAGGGCTATAATTTTAAAAATACAGATTTAATCAATTAGATCGTTTTGTTTGTGATTGAACAAAAAAATTGAATAAAAAAGTTTTAAAAGATAAAAAATCAAATAAAAGTAGATTTAATTTTTAATAAAACAATTTGTAGAAATCAAAAATAAAATGATAAAATGATTTTATAGAAGTTAAGTGATATTTAGAGAAATTTAAAAATAAATTTTAATAATTTAAATTATTCAAATTCCAAATTAAGAAATTTTAATAAACAAATTCAATATGATGGAGGGAAATCAAAATGTAATATAAAATTGTTTGTTGTAAAGAAGTGGGAGATAATAATAAGGAAAGTTTATGTGAATTGAGATGATTTAATAAAAAATAATAATGGGGTATAGTTAAGCAATCCTTTTTGAAATAAAATATGTTTGTTTGTTTTTTATTACAATAAAATATTTTTTTGATATAACTTTGGGTAGTTGACTACGCGGTAGACTAGTTCAACATCAAATTGCGTTTCCTAGAGCTATAGTTAAACTCATCCATAAAGACTTTAATACTACTATCACCTAAATCCTTGATTTTAAATAAATAAATGGTTTTTAGATATAACTTTTTTTATTTTTTTTTTTTATACGCCAACTTCTTTAATATCTTCTTCTTTATCTAAAGTAACAGCATGGCTTAAAATGGTAATAGAAGTCAAAGACAACAAAGCCAAGATACTTACAAGTGTATTACTAAAAATAATACCACAAATCAGAAGACAAATACCAGTAGAAATATTTAAGACATTAGAATCCAGTTTATGTCCTTTAATTGTTGGTTTGGTTTGGTGAAGATAGTAAGATAGTCCCATTATCCCTAGGAATAGAAGAAAAGAAGGTCTTAAGAAAGTAAAGATGACCATAAAAATAAGAGAAATCCCCAAATAATAAGTTTTAAATCTTAATAAATTACTTTCAATCCTGTTCTTAGCCAAATCAAAAGAGGCGGGAATAGAAGACTGTCTTAAATCAAAGAAGTCCTTAAGAGGAGTGTCTGTGTTAAGAATATTGAAAAAAGACTTAGTTTGAGAAGTTTGTTCATCTGACATTAAGGGGATTTTAAAAGAAAATTAAATAAAGTAAAGGAACCAATAAGAAAAAGGAGTTTCAAAGGGGACCAATTGGGTTTAATAGAGAGAGGAATGTTAATGATGACAGGGGAATAATGGTAAGGGTAGTTAAAGGTAAGGGTAGTGATTAAGGGTAGGGGTAGTGATTAAGGTAAGGGTAGTTAAAGGTAAGGGTAGTGGTTTAAAGGAGGGGTAGTGATTAAGGGTAGGGGTAAAGGGTAATGGTAGGGGGGTATTTAAGGGCAGTGAACGTAAGATGGTAAATAGGGCAAGGGATATTATCTAAAGTAATCTATAAAATTATTATCTAAAGTAGTCTATAAAATTATTATCTAAAGTAATCTATAACAATAAGGTATTTGTAAACGTAGTCTATAACAATAAGGTATTTATATTTGTGCGCTTAACATTTTTATATTAATCATATTCTTCTATTCTCCCCTTACTCAATTTTTTATCCTTCAATTATTTCCGAGAAAAACAAAATCATTTCTGAACATTTCAATTTTTCTACAATCTTTAAACTTCCTTTTATCACAATTTTACTTTCTTCTGTTAAATATTTTTGTATTCCTATTACAATTATTGATTTTAGATATTCATAAAGGAATAGGGTTCCTTTTAGTCCTAATCTCATAATAATATTCTCTAAATGAATAGGAGTAAGTAATTTTTTATAATGACTTTCTATTACAATCCTATGATCTACTTATTCTAGTCCTAATAAATACAACAAACTTTTAGTATCAAATTTGATTTTTTGTAAAATGTCCTTTGCTTTAAGGGGGTCTGACTTAAGAAAGGCGCCATAAAAAAGGGCGGAGATGAAGGAGTCAGGTTGAGATTGGATGTAAAGAGAATATAGATCATTAATTTTAGATTTAGAACATAATAGAATTGAAATTATAAAGGAATCCGGAGTAAGGGGAAGACTTAAGAGTAAATTAATAGAATCATCAACATTAATAAATTCATTTTGATCATTATAAGCATCAACTAAATTATTATAAATAACTTTTTGAAGCCAAATTTTATCAGCGTCTGAAAGCCCTTCAAATTTAAGACCATTTAGAATATGAAGCCTTTCAAATACCCCGAAATCCAAAGCCTGGAGATGAAGGAAAGAAATAAAAACTTTAAGGCCATGGAAAAGGATGCCTTGTCTATTAAATAAATCTAAAAGGATTTCTTTTAGTAAAATTGAAATATTAGGAAGGGAGACCATATTCTGTTCATAATTTTTTAAATTTCTCTCGTTTTCTTGGTTAACCACATCTTGTTCATTATTTTTTATGTTTTTCTCGTTTTCTTGGTAAGGATTTTTTCTTACATTTTGAATATTAATAAGGGAGACCACATCTTTTTTTATTTTTTTAATTTCCATTTTTTCTTTAATTAAATTTAAGATTTTAATTAAAATTTCCAAATCTTTGACTTCTCGTGTTATTTTTTTAATTTTTTCATATTTGTTAATTTTTAAATTCAATTTTACTTTTTCTAAAACGTAATCATTTTCTAAATTCCAAGTGGCACCTATTTTCTCTAGATCATCACTATCAGAATCAGAATCTATATCATATTTATAATCACTATCTCTAATATCATTTCTATTTTCATTTCTCATTTTAGAAATAAATTTTAATTTTTTACAAATTTTATCTTCAATTTTTAATATTTTTAAGTATTGTCCTGTCGTAAACCAAAAGTGGATCACTTGTTCTAAATCAATTAAATCATCTAAACCCATTTCTTCTGAGAAAATTTTGTAAATGTCACTGTACACGATTTTAATATTTTTTTTGATTTCTTCAGGTAAAAAGCATACGATTTCAGAAAGAATATCAACTTTACTTAAAGACACACAAGAAGTAAGGAGATCAGAGATAAGAGAAGGGTTGGTTATGATTAAAGATCTTAATTGAGAGAGATAATTATCAAAATGATCTTTATCATAAATTAAAAAGAAAATTAAAAGTTTGTTAAGGATTTTCATATCATTGATTATAATATTATGATTCATATTATTGATATTGTTTATATCATGGTACATATTATTATGATTCATATCATTGATTGTGTCATCATGGTTCATATTATCGTTATGATTATTTTTATGATTTTTAAGATGATGGTTCAAATCATTATTATCATTGTTCATATTATCGTTATGATTATTAAGATTGATTACCCTACTGTTTATTAATTTATTATCATGATTTTTTAAATCATTTATCTTAAGTTTTTGTTTTAATTTTTGCATAGTTTCAAAATCAAAATCAATTTTTAATTTATCAATGAGGAGACCGATTTGATGGTCTGTGGTCATAAAATCCAGGCAGTCCTTTGGGCTTTCTTGAAGGAGATGAATGAAAATTTCATTGTTATCAGGAAAAACTCTTTTTATTTCTTGAAAGTCCTGTATTAATTTTAAAAGCTTAACAGAAGTTATTTCATTTTTTAAATTAAAATAAAATGATTTTATGATTTTAACTTTTGAATTTTCAAATGATTTTTTGATCTCAACTTTTGAATTTTCAAATGATTTTATGATTTTAACTTTTGAACTTTCAAATGATTTCGATATTTCAATTATCACTTTTTGGATTGTAAAATGAACTACTTCAATTTCCCGGGTCGTGTAAACCAAATTTATCAGGAGATCTAAAGAACTGTATTGGTGTTCTAAAGCTTTGTCAATATCTTGATAAAATAAAAAATCAACTCCTAACATGTAAAGGACCTGGGCTTTTACTAGAGACTCACAATGATTTACTTCTCTTTCTAAAAGGAGAAGATCTTCATAAAAATCTTTGAAATTTTGTTTCTTTTTGTTGATTTTTGAAATAATTTGTTTGTATTTCATTTATGCGTAAAATAAAAAAAAGTTAATTAAAAAAGGGTGTTGAAGTGGGTAGTTTATAAAGTGGTAAGATAATAAGGCATTAAGATAACGAAATAATGAGATAATAAGGTAATAAGGTGGTAAGATAATAAGGCAAAATAAATTGAGGATAAGATAATAAGGTAAAATAAATTGAGG